>CANYCX010689984.1:0-35799 GCA_948193385.1 Breynia disticha f. nivosa
AAAAAATAAGCAAAAAGGAAATAAGAGTGTCATTGTAGGCGAGGACGATAAGGGGGAGGGTAATGAGAAAGAGGGGACGTGCATGGAAAGTGGGATCATGATGACTGCAGGAGAATATAAGGAAATGGAGTGTAATGATGACGTGGATATGGAAGGGGTGGAAACAAAAAGAAAGAGAGACGGGGAGGCCAGTGGGTATATGAGCTCAGCCCAGATGAGTATGAATGAAGTTGGGTCAATGGAAGGGGCTTTAGATGGTGATTTAAGAGGTCTAAAAAACTTGAGATCGGCGGGCGCTGCCAGACAGGTCCGCCGGGCGCAATGAGTTGCTTAAGTTGGAATTGCCGTGGGATTGGCAACCCACGGGCAATTCGTATGTTGTCGGATTTAACCCGACAGAGGAAGCCAGATTTTATTTTTTTAATAGAAACAAAATGTGTTGTGGAAAAGATTGAATGGGTACAGAATAGAGTGGGCTTTAGTGGTTGTGTTGGAGTGGGACGACGAGGACTTGGGGGTGGGCTGGGTTTTCTCTGGAGAAAAGAGAACATGGTAGAGGTTTTGGGTTTAAATGAGAATTATATTGATACTATTATAAAATTGGAGGGGGAGGAGCCTTATCGTTTGACTGGGTTTTATGGATGCCCAGACAGAAGAATGAGGCGTCGATCGTGGGAAATCTTGCGAGAGCTGGGAAGGCAGTCGGCTATACCTTGGGTAATTATGGGGGACTTCAATGATATTATGTTCCCATCGGAGAAGAGAGGAGGAGCGTTACAACCAGATCCTCTAATGGTGGGGTTTCGGAAAGCTATAGAGGTGTGCGGCCTAAGAGATGTGGGCTATTTGGGCTATCCATTTACATGGGAACGTGGGAGAGGAACAGAAAATTGGATTGAGGAGCGGCTTGATAGAGCTTTTGCGAATGATGCATGGATGGCGAGATTTAATCAAACGAAGTTATGGAACCTGGCTCAAACATCTTCTGATCATCTTCCAATTTTCTTGGAGATTCAAAAGTTCGTGGCTCGGGGACAGGTACGTAGCTTTAAATTTGAGAATAGATGGCTGCTTGAACAGGACTGCAGTAGGATTGTGGAGGAATCTTGGGTTAGTGGGAAGGAGTTGGAGTTACAGGACAGGTTAGAGAGATGTGCATTAAAACTAGAAGACTGGGGCAGGGTAAAGCTGGGTAATATGAGGAGAAATTTGCATCTGGTTAGAATAAAAATTGATTTTCTCAAAGGAAAAAGGGATATGGCGTCCTTGCTGGAACTGAAGGAGGCCGAAAAGGAGATGCATAGACTTTTGCGGATGGAGGAGGAGCACTGGAAGCAGAGGGCAAAACTATTTTGGTTAAAATCGGGGGATCAAAATACTAAAGTGTTTCACAGATATGCTAATGGTAGGAAAAAGAAAAACGAGATTGTGGCTTTAAGAGGAGGGGATGGGGAGTGGTATGAGAAGGGTTCAGGTATAGAAAAGCTGATAGTGGACTATTTTACTGACTTATTTAAAAGCAGGAGGGGAGTTACTGAAGGGGTAGTAAGGTATATTGAGAGGAAAGTCAGTCATAGACATAATTCATGGCTAATGGAGCCTTTTACAGAGGAAGAAGTGAGGACTGCGATTTTTTCCATGCATCCAGATAAGGCACCGGGTGATGACGGATTTAATCCCAAATTCTACCAGTATTTCTGGCCAATTATAGGAGAGGAGATAACGAGAGTAGTGCTGGAATGGCTCAGATTGGAGAGGCTGCCGAATGGAATGAATAATACTACTATTGTGTTAATACCGAAAAAATCTAATCCGACGGGAATGGGTGATCTCAGACCTATTTCGTTGTGTAAGGTAGTATATAAGATTATGGCTAAGGTCTTAGCAAATCGGTTGAAAGAGGTTTTGCCAGAGATTATATCTGAAGTGCAGAGTGCATTTGTTCCTAATAGGCTTATAACTGATAATCTCATAGTTGCATATGAGATCATGAATAGTCTGAAAGGTAGAAGGCGAGGGAAGGATTCATATGGGGCATTAAAGACGGATATGTCCAAAGCCTATGATAGAATAGAATGGAATTATATAGAAGATGTGCTACGGGCATTGGGTTTTTGCGAGAAATGGATTCGGTTGCTGATGATGTGTGTACGGAGTGTAGAGTTTAAAGTGTTGTTTGACGGTGTTTTCTTAGGTCCAATTGTCCCGGAAAGGGGTTTGAGACAGGGGGATCCCATATCCCCCTATCTATTTATTATTGCGGCTGAGGGTCTAACGGCAATGCTACGGAAGGAGGAAGAACGAGGAGGGATTCACGGGTATAGAGTGGCTCGTAGAGCACCCCGCATCTCCCACCTATTTTTTGCTGATGATGCACTTTATTTTTTTAGATCAACAATGGAGGAAGGGAGACGCTTAGAGGGAATCCTAACTGAGTACTGCAAGGCATCAGGACAGGACATAAACAAGCAGAAATCTTCAATCTTTTTTAGCCCAAATGTTGAGTCTGCAAGACGTCGGGAGCTGTGTAGCATGTTTGGGGTGGCTGAGACATTGGAGGCAAGCACCTATTTGGGCCTGCCAAACATGATAGGCAGACACAAAAAGGTGACTTTTGCAATGATAAAGGAGAGGATTATGAAGAAGGTGCAGTCGTGGAAAGGGCGAGCTATTTCAAGAGCAGGTAAAGAAGTCCTCATAAAGTCTGTGGCGCAAGCAATACCATCTTTTGCAATGAGTATTTTCTTGATTCCAAGGGAGGTTTGCAGGGAGGTGGAGAGTATTTTGAATGGATATTGGTGGAAGGGGGGAAAGGAAAATAGGGGCATAAACTGGATTTGTTGGCAGAAATTAAGTCAGCGGAAAGGGAAGGGAGGGCTTGGCTTTCGGTCTTTACATGAATTTAACCTGGCATTACTGGCGAAACAAGGGTGGAGGCTGGTAAAAGAACCCAATTTTCTGATGTCACGGGTTATTAAAGCAAAATATTTCCATGATTGTGATTATATGCAGTCACAGCTAGGGGGCTGCCCAAGTTTAATATGGAGAGGTATATGGTCGGCAAAAGCTTTAATTATGAAAGGGGCGAGAAGATGTATTGGCAATGGGCAGACAACACAGGTGTGGGGGGACCCTTGGTTAATGAGTGGGGATAGTGGTTTGATCACGTCCCCAATGTCGGAGGGTAGAGGGAACATGAATGTGTCAGACCTCATGAGTGCAGAGGGGTTTGGATGGAATGTTGAGCTGGTTCAACGTCTATTCAATGAGGGAGATAGGCAAAAGATATTTGCTATCCCAATTAGCTGGCAGCAACCAGAGGATCAATGGACATGGAAGGAGGAAAGAAGTGGTTTGTACTCAGTGCGAAGTGGGTATCATTTATTGATGAATTCAGGGACTAATAGCTCTCAACAGGAGGATGATGGATTTTGGAGAGAGCTATGGAATGTGGAGGTTCCACCAAAAATGAAAAATCTAATGTGGCGAGCTTGTGTTGGATGTTTGCCTACTCGTTCAAACTTAATTCGGAGGAGAGTAAATTGCCCAGAAGCATGCGTGGCATGTAATGAAAGGGCTGAAACTGATTTACATGCGCTAGTCTTATGTAAGCGAAGCAAGGAAGTGTGGCGGGGGGCGGGTTTGAGTATTGTGAAAGTGGAGACGGTGCCGGATCAGTCAAAGAATGGCTTCACTGGATTTTCAGGAGGCTGCCAAGGGTGTGCTGGGCAAAGATCCTTGCAATTTGTTGGGGGCTATGGCAAGCGAGAAATACAAGCGTATGGCAGAATATTCAAATCCAGAGTGCAGCGGTTATAGCAATGGCGTTTGGAGTTCTGGAAGCATGGAAGGAGGCAAATGCAAAAGTAGTCAGGGAGATGACTAGATCGATTGGGAGCATCGGCGTGGAAAGGTGGCAAAAACCAGAATTGGGATGGCACAAGATGAATGTAGATGCGGCAAAATTCACTCATTCAGGGGCTGTGGGTGCAGTATGAAGGGATGATCAGGGGTGTTTTATTTTTGGTTTTGCAAAAAAAGTGGAATATGACTTGCTTCCGGAGATTCTAGAGGCTTGGGCCATTCGGGAGGCGCTTAGTTGGATCAAGGAAAGGGGCCGACAAAGAGTGGTGATTGAGTCAGATTGTCAGCTTGCAGTGCTGGCGATAAATAAGCCTAAACCGGGAGTGTCTGCTTTTCAAAATATTGTTAATGATTGTATATCTCTGTTAACAACTCTGAGTCATGTTCGAGTTGTTTTTATCAGAAGGACTGCGAATTTTGCCGCTCATGAGTTAGCAAGAATGGCAGGTTCATGTGCAGGACTTCATGTGTGGGGTTTAAATCCACCACATTGTATTGCAGCCAGGCTTGCTGCAGATTTCATTCCTATTTAATGAAAGTTTGTACTGTGTTTCAAAAAAAAAAAAAAAAGAGGTAATTTAGTTATATATTGTATTGAGTTTTAAAGAAATGTTAGTGCTCTTTTTTTTTGCAAATTAATCATTCTTTACTTTTTATTTATTCCAAGTGTAACAACTTTGATTTTGGTTCAACTCTGATCTAGCAACTAAGACGACGTCGTACTATGGTTATTTTTTTTGTTTGAGTGAAAAAGAAATAAATTTTTTTCGTATTTTATTAATGGTATAATTGAAAATAAAAGTCTCAGGTAGGAAAGTTGAATAATGGACTTGTAAATATGTGATAAACATAGAGTATAAAAATGGAAATTAATAATGAAGAAGACTATAAAATCGGAAAACAAAATAACGAACGCGTAAATCATAAGATTCTCTATCAAAATAATGAGGAATCCCAACAGAAAACCGCCTGAAAGATTGATGGCAAAGCCGTAATTTCACAGAACCTGCCACACACTATATATACCCCAAACACCAAACGTATTATCACTTTCCTACACGATTCTCAGTAGCTAACATGAAACAGCAAGCACAGCCCGTAAAACTCCAACTCTTCTGTCGTTTCAACAGCGAATTCCACCCCAAATCACCCTACAACGAGCTACGTTACGTCGGGGGAGAAACAGAGGTTATTACTGTCGAAAAAAATGTTTCTTTCTTTCAGCTTGTAATGAAAATTTGCCAATTCACTCTGAATTTGAAGTCGTTTTGCGTTAAATATAAGTTGGTTTGGTATGATAGGGGTTCTGAAAAGGAACCACCTTTGGTTTCGATTGAATGTGATGATGATGTTAAGTCTATGGTTAAGGAATTTGATGAGGAGGTTGAATTGTTTGGTGGTGATTTGAGGATTTGGTTATTTGTCGATAAAAAGAGTGGTTTTTGTGGAAGAAATGTGAACGGTAGTGAGTGTGGTTTAGGTTTTGATTTTCCACTTTTTCATTTTAGTAGTGAATTGAGTGATGAATGTTGTGGAAATGGAAAAGTGAGTGAAAAATTGAGTATAGACGGGAAATTTGGTGAGTTTCCGCGAGATGAGTATTTGATATCGGAAAGGAATGAATTTGTGCGTTGTGTGTCATGGCAGAGTAACGTGGATTGCAATGGCGGCAATAATTTGCAATGTGAAGCTGCTTATTCGGTGAATCTTCTGTATAGCTTGTCGCTGTCATCATCAAAAGAAGTGGAGAGTCCAGCTCTATCTTCTCTTGCTTGCAATGGTGCTTCTAATACTTTGCTTAACTCCGAGGTAATGCCTCCGAATCTCATAGATGATGGAAAAGTCCGCACAAGCCCTAAAGCTGCAAAACCAGCTGCAATTACTTCTGATTATGTATCTCAGGGTGGCCTTAACATTGAAAAGGGCTGCATGCCTGAAGAAGAGATTCGACAGGATCCTCCATCTGGTTTAATTGTCGACGAGCAGGTTCTCTTCTTATTTAATTAAGAAACCTGAATGATAAAATATGTTCTAGCTTCGTTTCTGATTATATAATTTTTTCTGTTTGATTTTTCTAATTGTGTTTTTTTAACAGGTTGAAACAAAAGAGAGCATTAAAGGGTCTAACGTGATCGGTGGAATCTCCAATGCTGTGTTGTATACTGATCTGGC
Organism: Breynia disticha f. nivosa; assembly: GCA_948193385.1. NCBI lineage: Eukaryota > Viridiplantae > Streptophyta > Magnoliopsida > Malpighiales > Phyllanthaceae > Breynia > Breynia disticha. The sequence continues at coordinate 6,037 of CANYCX010689984.1, forward strand.
TGCTAAAGAACTGCAGGTAGGTATCGGCATTTACAGATTAATGAACTCTAACACCTGTTATTAAAGGGTTCAATTAAGTTTATTTCTTTCTGCCATTTTTGACAGGCTATCAAATATTCGGACCTCGAGTTTATAAAGGAACTTGCTTCAGGGACATATGGAACTGTCTACCATGGGAAATGCAAAGGATCCGATATTGCCATCAAGAAGCTGAAGCCAAGAAGCTTCGAAAGTGGTTCGGTGGAGAAAGATAGACAGGTGAATTTAACTTAATATTGTTTGCTTTCAACGATCGATGAAGTGTGGTCAATGGAAATCATTATAAACTATTTTTGCTCACTGGTCGGAATAAAACGCGGGTTTTCATCACAAAATTCTTGTCTTTTTGATAGGGTTGAAAATTTATGAATATTTTTTACTCTGATAAGTCTTTTGCCACGATTCGTGGTCACAGATGTCTGCTTGTAACATCGGCTTATTTTCGTATTTATAAATGCAGGTTGCTGACTTTTGGAAGGAAGCTTACATACTTGGTCAACTACACCACCCAAACATTGTGGCTTTCAATGGGGTGGTAACAGATGGACCTGCAAATGATTTGGCAATGGTGACTGAGTACATGGTTAATGGCTCATTAAGACAAGTTCTGAAAAGAAAGGACAGGTGCAATGGCGTCATTACCTCATTAACAATTTTATTTTTTCTTGATAGACAAGTGTTACGACAGTTTTCAAAAACTTTATTCCTTGCTAGACAAGTGACTGAAAGAACATTTTTTTTGCAAGCTGTAGAGTGCTAACAATTTTCTTCTCTTCTCTAACTATGCTTGTGTTTTGTTAAACAGAACAATTGATCGTCGAAAGAGATTGATAATAGCCATGGATGCTGCCATTGGAATGGAATACCTGCATGAAAAGAATATTGTGCACTTTGACTTGAAATCTCACAATATGCTCGTGAATATGAAGGATCCTCACAGACCAATATGCAAGGTAACTAGCCAAGCAGATACTAGCAATTTGAATACGCCTTCCATTGATCTTTACATAGCATGTAAAGCTTCGTCATGTTCTGATGTAATAAAATCTTCACTGACTGAACTGAGTGATTCTGTTTCTAGATTGGTGATCTGGGCTTATCGAAAAATAAAAACGGGGCACTCGTCTCTGGGGGAATGCGAGGAACTATACCGTGGATGGCACCAGAACTCTTGAACAACAAGAAAATGGTAACGGAGAAGGTAACACATAGATGCTATAGAATACACATTCAGACAGAGATTTCAACCACATTGTTGATTATTGTATTGCTGAGCCTTTTATTTATGGCAGGTCGATGTGTACTCATTTGGAGTAGTAATGTGGGAACTTTTGACCGGTGAGGAGCCCTATGCAAAGCAGAGATCAGAGGGAATAATAGGTATAAATTATTCAGAAAACTAAAGAGTGACCAAGCTTGGAAAACAAACAAATTGGATTCCTCAGTTTATGCCAATAATAAGCTGTAATCTTTGTTGTTATATTTTCAGATGGTATAATCAAGGGCACTCTAAGACCTGAAATTCCAAGCTGGATAGATCCGACATGGAGATCACTGATGGTGAGGTGCTGGTCATCCAATCCCGACGAAAGACCGGCATTCTCAGAGATTGCCAAGGAGCTGCGCTCTATGGCGGTAGCCATGAACATTAAGTAATGTGAGAAGCAAAGTTGTAAGCAGGTTAATCCTGCTGAGTAAATATGATGGGGTAGGATCACGAAGAACAAGTCATGCTGAGATGTGCTGATATTTTGCCGTCCAATGTCATTGTTCTGAGCCTGAAGCACTGAATTTTGTTGTTGTTTATCCGTCACCGTTTTGATTAAATGAAATATACGCAGTCTGATTAAGTCAAATTAGCATAATTATATTTTAAAAATATAATTAACTAAAATAGTTAACCACCACTGTTTAAAAAAAAAAATTCCACGTCAATAAAGAGGTGACTACTCCAGATCACTTTTGTGGTCTTCATTAAGGACAATTAAAATTAAATAATTTTTTATAAATTTCTGTAACACAATTAATTATTAAGTAACTTGTTAATAAAATTTTATAACCTTCACTTAATAAAATTCTGTAATTTTTTATAAAAATATATAATTTTTTATAAAATTCGGTAATAATTTTAATTGTTCTAAACGAGACCAGTAAAGACCCAACAAAGAAGATAGTTTAAAGCAAGCAAAATTGCAATTAGCGAAGCCACCCCTACCAAACTACAATCTCTCTTTCTTCTCCCTCCCCGCTAATAACTCCAACTCTTTGATTCTCCTCCAATTTTTCCTTCTTTTAAATAAATCTCTCTGAGGTAATTCCGTTAATATAATAAGCACTTCCCTCATCTCGCTTCTCCTTGTTTATTCTTTACCATTCCTTTCTCTTTTATCTTAATATGCTTACTCTTGTATTTCTTTCAAATTAAATTAGGGATTTCTTGTACTTACTGTTTGGTTTATTTGGTATTGAATTTAGTTAATTAGTATGTATTCAGCTGGTTGAGCTGGTTTTTGTTCGATTGGGAATAGTAAGAATTGGTTTGTGTTCAATTACTGATTTTGATGTGGTTTTTGCAATGGGACTCGAGTATTGATGAGGTTGCTTTGGTGGTGGTTATCCGTTTCGGTTGGGAGTATTGAAGTTGGTTTTGGAGTTGTGAAATGATTATGTGTGCTGGTTTCTTATTTGAGTAGTTGTGGTATATTATGTGATAGATTATTGATATATCTCTCTGGATACTGCCACTTGCTCTTCTATTGATCCCTTTTGTATCGCGAAGATTATTGTTATGCTGCAAGCTCTGTAACGACTTAAACAGACTTAATTGTTGTAGTCCTTGGATTTGGAGGATAATGATGGGAAGAGAAGCTCGCTTTGACTTTTGCAAGGGTTCGGGATGCTATAAATTGATGACTTTTCGTCTATTTGTGTTTGTAGCTGTTGATCTTTCAGGAACTAAGAGAATTATATATTTTGCATGGTTGAGCAATCGGAGTATTGGAATTGACTTGGCATGCTGCGAAATTGGTTCTACAGATTGTGGAGCATCAGTTCTTTACCATGATGTGCAGATGATGGTTTGCTGAAAAATCTCCGTGGTGCTGCAAACTTGCGATTTCAGTTGCAATAAATGTTTTCCTGGCTTGACTTGCGGCTTCTTACTTTGATGCGTAACAGCGTATTCCCCAAATGTAAATGATCTTTGCAGTAAACGCTTGGGATTACTCACGTGTAGCAATGCCCTTGGTAGATGATATACTGCAACATATCTAGTGCATGAATGAAGGCTATGCGATTTTACATCCGCAAAGATGGTTTTCCTGCTGATTTTTTTTTAGAGAGAACCCCATATGGTTGAGCTATTGATCTTATCAGGACCATATTTACATATGTAAAACTACAAAATTACTTGACTGATGTTCTCTTAAGTCTCTTCTGGGATAAAATGTTTCTGTGTAGTTTATAAACTAAGTTTTCTTTACATAATCTCTGATCAATCATTTTGCAGGTGTTCTTTTGTTTGAACATGCCAAAGGACAGAAGAGAACGTTCCATATCTTTTGATAGGTGCAATGCAGCACCTTATGCATGTAGCTCCAAGCGTACTAGACAATCTTCATCAGTAGCACCTCAGGAAACTGAGGAAAATATAAAAGAATGGGAAGATGCTAGATGCCCCGTCTGCATGGAACATCCTCACAATGCTGTTCTTCTAATTTGTTCTTCTCACGATAAAGGTTGCCGTCCTTATATGTGTGATACAAGCTATCGTCATTCTAATTGTCTTGACCAGTTTCGTAAATCATTCGCGGAAACTCCACCAGAAACTCCATTACCAGAAGAAAATTCTGTCCCTATAACAGCCTCACCTAGAGGCGTGAGCTCGGTACCAACAGTAGCTAATCTAGTAGCAGAACAAATTGGGGAAAGACATATGTCCAGTGGACTCACTCCTTGTGAGGATAAGGTGCAACCACAGCTGGTTTGCCCTCTTTGTCGTGGGAATATAAAGGATTGGATTGTCATGGAGCATGCTAGACACTATATGAATGCGAAGTCAAGAAGTTGCGCATGTGAGACTTGTGAATTTACTGGTACATATGATGATCTTAGGAAGCATGCAAGGGTAGCGCATCCACTTGTGAGGCCATCAGAGGTTGATCCGGATCGCCAACGTAGTTGGAGGAGGATGGAGCGTCAGAGAGACCTTGGAGATTTGCTCAGCACACTTCAATCTTCGTTTGGGGATGAGAGGGGAGAAGATAACATCTTGCCTATGGATGATGGAGGATGGCTTACTGTATTCTTTCTTATTAGGGTTTTCCGACCAGGCAGTAGTCATAGGAGCCACAGCGGTGGCTGGTATGGTGCATCGAGGACAAGAGCGCAAGTGAGTGTAAGAAGGAGAAGTTCCCATCATGGAGGCGAGGCACATGATGGAGAAACTGGATCATCTTCTAGAGAAGAGGATGATGATTCTTCAGATGGTGGCTCGGGCCCTTGGAGGCCTAGTGAGCGTGCCCAGCCGCGTACACCAGACCAGTCTTGATCAACTACTTTTATAGGATCAATTTGATTGAATTCCTTGAAATGTTCCGACTGTAAGTTTTGCACCCCTGACCTTTTCGCTACTTGGTAGTTTGGATTGGAGGCTATATAGCAAATCTTCATTTTCTTGTTCTCAGGGGGAACAGGAAGGTCTTTTCATACTGGATCGATTGCTTGATTGAGTGTCTATGAATTAAGAAGAGTAAACGGCATTGTAATTTGTAAAATGTAACTTCGCCATCAATTAAATGTTTTTAGTTGGAAGCCCTTTTCATTCACATCATAATTGTTCCAGTGCACCCTTCCTTCAACCAGCATACTGAGGGTGCGAGGTTCGATCTCTGGCTCCGTAGCGGCGTTAGGGGAGACGTACAAGCTCAAACTTGCTGGTTCGTCAGCCTTTCCTTTGGAGGACAGTCTTAAACCTGCTGGTTTGTCAGCCTCTTCTTTCAAGGACAATCTTATCATTTTCTCCTGCGCGTTCCACAATGCGAGTTAAACCTTTTAGCTTTACCTTAGTTTTGCTGGTCGAGGTTGGGAAGTAAATTTGGCTCAAGAATTCACTCTATTAATCTTAATCCGTCTTTTAAAAAAAATTTACTCCTCCATCCTACAATATTTATCCTTTTAAAAAACATATATTTATCTTATATTATATATTATTTTATACTTGTAATATAAATAGATTTAAAGTTCCAATATCTTCTCTTTAGAGAAAAGGCAGTCATCTCACATTCCCTCTTCAATCTTTAAAGAAAAAACGCGAATCTCTGACAAACCATTTTCTCGCTTGAAATGGGTCTGAGAGAGATCGGTAAAGAATCATTTTGATCTCACTCTCTGCCACGTGAACCTTCAAAGAAGGAAACATAAGTGGGTTCAATGAGATTGAATTAATTAGTTGTGAAAAAAATGGGAGGAGAAAGCAGCATATCAAATTCAACCTCACACCATGAAAATCCTCCTTCAGAAACTCCTGTCGTTTTGAACGTTTACGATCTTACTCCTATCAATAATTACACATATTGGTTCGGCTTCGGGGTCTTTCATTCTGGCATCGAAGGTTTTTTTTTTCTCTTTTGCTCATTTGGATTATGGTATTGTTTTGCTTCTGATTTTGATGAAGATTGCTTTTTTTTTTAATGTAATTTGGATCTAATGTTTATTTTTTGCTGAAGTTTTATGCGTTCTTCTGTTTATTTCTGTATTGTTTTAGGGAAATTTGTGACATTATTTGTTATTGCTTTATTAGCGATTGTTTAACTTTCATTTTGGATTATGTGTTTAGCTTGTTGAATTGAGAAAGTAGAATTTGTAGGTTTGGACCCTTTATGATAACAATTGAAGTTACTCTGCTTAAAGATCACATTTTTTCGCTTCATATTGTTTATCTTGACTCAAAATATGCATTGGAAGTTTGGAATTGTAAACTGGTGCAGTTTTTCTGACTAGAACTGTAGTTTGTTAGATAGATTGTACGAGAATTGGTTTGAGAAAGTCAAGAATTATCTGCAAACTCGTATTTTTTTTTGGAAATACTAATTTGGTATCAGACGCTTTGCATTGATATTGATTTACTAAGATGCATTGTTTTTTTTTTTTTGTGTGTTTACAGTCCATGGGAAGGAGTATGGATTTGGAGCACATGATTTCCCCATTAGTGGAGTTTTTGAAGTGGAAGCAAAGAGCTGCCCTGGTTTTATTTACCGATGTTCCATCACACTCGGTCGAATAAATATGCATCCCTCTGAATTTCGGACATTTATAGAGAATACAGCTGCGGAGTATCACGGTGACACTTATCAACTCATTTCCAATAATTGTAATCACTTCACAGATGACATTTCTTACAGATTAACTGGCAAGCACATACCAGGATGGGTAAATCGGCTAGCACGGCTAGGTATGAAAAACGGTATTCTGTTTATTGTTACTCATAAACCAGATCTGTCTTGTGTGCTGTATCTTATGGGTGATTTGAATGGGTAGTCACGATAATACAATTTGCGAGTACACGGTAATGACACAACATGAATGATACGAATTCAATCTTTATAGTTTTAAGTCAAAAATAATGATATTTGATAGAAAATAACACAAGATTACAACACGACTAACGTGAACTGACTGCTTTATATGCTTAAAGACAAGATCTTGTCATTAGGCTTTTGATTTTGGCTATATGTTAGGGAGAAAAAGTCGACAGTACATTTTGGACGAAGAAACTGAATGTTTATTCTGTTTTTCAGGTGCTTTGTGTAGTTGTCTGCTTCCTGAAAGTTATCAAGTAACTACTGTTAAACAGCTGCAAGAATACCACGAGTGCATGGGTGAGTTGCTTTCATCGAATCTTTTTTTTTTCTCTTTTCCTGATTGATAAGCTTTAGTAGAATTGAAGATGGTGTTTTTGGCTCCTAGCATCATCAGAACTAGAAGACGGAAGTGAATCCGTGGCCACGACAACTCCTCGTATGTCAACAGAACTTGATGACAGTTACGATCAAGAGAAACACTTGTTGAGCCCAACGAGTGGAAGCGTGGATTTGTGTTTCATCAAAGAAAGGACTTCCAGTGAAACTAAGCTTTGAAAAATTCAGAAACAGTTCGGAAAACCTCTATGATTGTAATCTCTGTTGGCCTCAACTTGGCAGAAATGCACAAAGATCTCTTTACGGCTGGAAGTAGCGGGAGCGATCATTTTGGTGTGCACAAAAAAGGCTGCTCATTCATGTGTGATTGTTGTATGTATCTTTGCTTTCCAGTTATCCCAATGTGTTCCATTTGTTGAAATTGATTATTCTCTCTTGCTACTTCTGTGACTGATCAGAAGACAGAAGGAAAGGATGTTGGTATTCTGGTGAAAATTTGGTTGAAAAATGAAATTCAAGAGTTTGTTAATGTAAGCATGGTGTGAATTTTTTTTTTCTAGCTCTTTGGCATTCATATGGACATTAATATTTTAGTGCGAAAATAGTTGCCTGTTTTTAACACGATAACAAAATTTGTAAGTACAAATTATGGCACAACACAAATTACACGAATTCAATTTTATAATATTTATATCACAAATAATGATATGACAGAAAATAACAAGATTACGAAACAACGAACACATCCTACAAACGATCAACAAACATACTGTCACGAGCATGCATCAGAAAGTAACTTGAAGTGCCAACAATGGAAATCACGTATACCAAACCCAGACCCAAATTTGGCATACAATAAATGAAATTGCAGTTGAATCTTCCAAGCAGGTTATCAATATTTGCGGATGCAGCATATCATTAGGATCACCCATCAAGTCCCAATTTAGAAACAAACCATGCACAGACCTCATCCATTTCTTCAGGGATGGTGTGGTGACCAAGCCTGCACAGTCGAACAAAACATTTACAAAAACTAGGCTTAATCTGCAATAAATTTGAAACGTCTTGTTATTAGAGTTACGTACGTACCCGCTGTATGATTTGAAAGTCACGTCCTTGAATCCGTTCGAGGTCAATGCTTGGGAGGATTTCTCTCCAAATTTGTCACGAACTACATCGTCAACTGTGGCAAATTAAAAAAAAGGCTTCAAGCTGTCAACAATGAATTTCAGAATTATCTATTCTAGAGAAAGTGGCTTAGATATGGATTCAAAGAGTATCAATCCTTGAAAGGATAGAACAAACTTCCAGTTCACTATTAAAGCGTGAAAATGTAATCAACCATTTCCATTCAATGAGCAAAACATTCATTAGGGCTCACTAATTTGCTACATCTCAGATGCAAAACCAAACAGCAGCCAGTAAAAAGTGATTGAAGTTCAAAAAACCATTCAATTTAAACATTCATCACTTCAAGACTACCCCAAATAACTTGCATTTCCAACATATTTTCTTCCATGTTCTACACAATAATCAATCTCTAGATTTTCTTGAATGTAAAGACAAAAAATAGACAAATACCTTTGCCATGACATAGCAAAATAGGCAATGATTTGGCGTGTCCTGCATCTTTATGGACTCCTTCTAATTTGTTGCTCAATGACCTAGAAAAAGAAACTTAGTTAGGAAAACAGAAGGCACGAAGTTCACAATATTGGAAATGAGTGAAGGGTAGGAACGAGAGAAGGGAGAATTCATAGCAAAAATACAAACAAGGTCACCATACTTTGCACATGGAAGCCAGCCACTTAATCCGACAACTGCACTCAAATTGGCTGGATATGGACTACCATTTCCATACTTTCCAACAGCAAAGCAAGTCGCTGAGTAGAGAGCAAGTGCTGCGCCCATGCTGAAGCCTCCAATACCAAGTTTAACTGTGACATTGAAAAAATTATTAGAAATGGATTTCATTTATTCAGAACACTTGGCCATTTCAACAGGGTGCTATGCAAAAGCAGGTATTCTAATCAATGAACGAGTCCAAATAAAACATGGTCTCGTGCTTTGGATCATATTCAATTTGCAATGAATGAAAATCCCTTGACTTGAACTAGAAGCTCAATAGAAATATAACATATTTCCACGAATGACATCAACATCAAAACTAATAACATGAATTATTTCATAAGATGATAAAATTCCCTGTAAGGCATGACACGACAATAATGATCAACGAAAAAAGTTTACTATCAGCAGGCTCTGTTGACAGCAAATTTGTAACATGTGATGCTGCAGCATCCAAGCCTTCTAGATCATCGACAGCATCTTCTGAGAGGTCTCCCACATCAAACCCTGTGTAGTGAATCATATTGAACTTCAGGTAATCATAATTAGTAGAAGAAACAGTATAACAATCATACTTCCTTCAAATTTTATCCAGGACCGAGAGTCCTAAGCAGTTTAAAAATTCTTATTTGTCAAGATATTCTTAGTACAAATTCAAAAACATTTTTACTACTGCTATCATGGTGTCGTTCAGATGTTACAAAGAAAAATCTCAAAAATCTTATGGTATAACTTACATGCTGTGGATGGAAAACCACCAAATATAGTTATAGGCCGAGTTGGAGCGGTTGGGCATATCCATTTAATCTGCCCATCACATAATTTCGACCATTATGCAGTTGCAAACATAAGTCAATTTGCTTGCAATGAATGCTGACACATCACCACTTAAATGAAGTAGCAATATTATGTCCTTACATTAGGAAGAGGTAGAGTCTCCAGGAGCTGCGACCAGCTGCAAAACCAAGATGTAAAGAGGTCAACAATTTAAAACAGGTTTCGAAATCCAATATCTTGTAGTCACTCCTTCTCTTTTAATTTGTGTATTGTTTTTCACTACAGGCGGGGCACAACATTGCACCACATAAATCATTTCAAACTATTAGCTAGACAACAACTTATTCACTAGACAATGGCCGAAACCTAAGATAGAGTCTATTATCATAAGCTAGTTATACTAAAAAAATTACCACTGCAACAAAATTGTGTTAAAGAGAGAATCGAAACAATGATGTAAAGATACCTGGAGCCATTGTCACCAAGACCATGAAGCCAAACAACAGTTGCCTGATGTTTACCTTTAGGCCTCACCACATATGTTCTGCCGAACTCAAATGCTCTTCTCGCCGTTCTTCCACCTATAACATTCATATCCCACAACAAATCCACACTCTTTATTCACCACTTACAATTTAAAAAAAAAAGGATAATTTTATTCACAGCTTAAATATATAAAAAATGTCTTTTTTTCACAAAATATGCTACAAAAACAATCTTTATTCAGTTTCAAAGAAAAAAAACTAACCAGAAGCCATGGAAGGACCACTCAAACTCATATTAATCTGCATTAAGAAAACAATTCAAGTTGATGTGTAAAGATGATAACTTTGGGCGAAAACAATGAAAAATGGGTAAATTTTTCACTGAAAGAGAAATGAAAAGAGGAGTTTTAGGGTTAACCAGAAGAGAAACAGGTCGATGATTACTGTGTGAAGCCTCCCAAGTCCCACTACATCCAAGCTAACGCCACTTCCCCACTCTCCAACTCTTCTCTCTCTTTCCCTCTCTCGCGCTCTCGCTCTCGCTCTCGGGCAATAAAAACAGATGAATTCTCTTTCCATCACTGTATTTTCAGATATTTTTATTTCGGTTAAGTGTTTCAAAATTAACTATTCTGCTCCCTCATTCAAGTCATTTTAGGTAGTAGAAACTATAATTTCAAAAAATGTGGAACAGATTGAAAAATAAATTAAAACTATAGGGACCAAGGGAATTCACCAAATAAAAATCGCGATTTGTCTTATCTGATGCCGTTCATCCAATGCGTAGAGTATTCTACCGGGATTTCGCGTGTTCGACACCTCCTGTCATAGACCGTTGATTGTTGGGGTAAGCTTAGATGTACGCCACGTGGCAGCGCTGGTAGTTTTGCTTGTAGATCAGGCAATCATGCTTTAATTTATAGTTAATCAGTGTTTAAATTAAATTAAATCTGCTTTGGTTTCTTTTCTGGTCAAAAAGTGGCAATAAGATCCTGTCCGTCCATCTTTGGGATTATCCTTACAGAATATTTGGTTTTTGGATGCCTAGCTTCTATAATTCAGAAATTAGAACTGTTAAAAAAGAATGGAATCAGACGGTTGATTCAGTAGACTCATAACAGGTCCGGTCTGATTTTACGATTCAGCTTGACTTGGAATTGGATCGGTATTGAATGAGTGAAAAACACCGTACTCACCGGTACGATTATGATAACTAATTTTAGAATTAGTAGAGCATGTTAATCAATTTAAGGTTTATTTATCAGTGTGTGAAAGGTTCTTGAAACCAACTGCAATTAGTTTAATGATTTCACGTTGACTAAAGCTTTCATGCTTGAATCAGTCACAATTAAGGTTTTAAAGTATTGATTGATCAACCTCCTTCATCGACTGAATTTTGACAGATTCCATCCGAAAATCTAAACATTTCGACGGAATTCGTTGAAAAAAAAAATAATTTAAAAGTATATTTATGACGAAATTCAAAAAAGTGAATCGATTGCTATCTTCAACTTTGATTATCAAACATTTATAACATCTACAATTTGCAGCTAGTGGCTGCATTACTTGTAACAGAGCTACTAAATGATGTCAAAAAGCTATACTCCACAGTGATGGGAAAATGAAAAATTGATGGCTGCAACGCAAACATCAGATGTTGTATGTACAGCCTTTTGTGCATATAATATATCATCTAAAAATGTCTCTAATGGTCACTGTTCTGCATAAGTAAAAACAAAACTCTGAAACTGTAAGTGCCTCAAAGCTTAAATAAACCTGAGCAGGGAGCAAATGGTGGTGCTACCTAGGAGATAGAATTGACAAGGAAATGGCGAAGGAGCGCGATGATGTTGGTGGTGCAGGACGATTGACATCAACTTGTTGAGCAGCAAATGCTTTCATTCTTGCCCTGTGATGACCTCCTAGAGATTCTTCATCAATGGACAGCAAATCAACCACAATCATTTCTGTATCAGGAGGTTCCTCCATGGCCACACGGCTTTCAAGCATTTCAACCACATGCGCCATACTTGGCCGAAGCCTTGCTCTCTCTTGTATGCACCAGAATGCAATGTTCACCAATTTCTTCACATCTTTCTCCTCAATGCCTCCGATTTCTACTAGTCTTTGATCTACGATTTCCATTAACTTCCCTTCCTTCATTTTCTGATTTACAATTTTGGGAAAATATTCCCATTTTCTTTGGCTTCTGTCGTTACCATTTTGTATCAAACATACATTTCTTCTCCCTCCGATTAACTCTAGCAAAACCATTCCGTAACTATACACGTCGGATTTCTCTGATATACCGTGCTCTAATAGCCATTCCGGAGCTAGATACCCTCTTGTTCCGCGCACATTTGTGATAACTCTGCTTTGATCTTTCTGCATCAGCTTGGAAAGTCCAAAATCTGACACAATTGCTCTGTAATTCTCATCAAGAAGTATGTTCTCAGGTTTCACATCAAGATGCAAGATCCTTGATCGACAATCATGATGGAGATAACATAGCGCCTTGGCAACATCTATGGCAACCTTAACCCTTAAATCCCAAGCTAAACACCCACCGAGTTGACTTTCACTCCGTCTTCTATTAGCGAAGATCCAAGAATCTAAAGAGCCATTTGAAATGAAATCATAGACCAAAAATCTAGGCCCTCCTGGAACTGTGCAATACCCAAGAAGGCGAACAAGATTAACATGCTGAACACTAGCGATTGCTGCAACTTCTGATCTGAACTCCTTCTCGCCGCGCTCTTGCCCTTCGATTCTTTTCACCGCAACACATGTTCCATCGCTCAGTATTCCTTTAAACACCGAAGCTGATGCTCCTTGGCCAAGCAATCCCTTAAAATTATCAGTCGCATCTTCAAGTTCCTTGAACCGAAACTTCGTTGGAACTCCAGCAACTTTTCTCAGAAAACTATACTCTATCCTCAGCTCTCTACCTTCAGACACAAGTTGCTTCCTCAACAACTTGCTTTTCCTGTTGTAACGGCCTCGGATTATCAAACAAGCAAAGACTGCAAGAATGACAGCAACAGATGCTCCAGTGATGAAGAAAAAGGGCCTGGAAAGGTGGAGAGTGAAACGGGTAACAATTATTATAATGATCAAGGCTATGATTATGAAGAGAGCGAATAAATTGACTTTCTTTTCTTCCATTAGAGCTTCATTTTTGTGTTAGAAGCTCTGCATCATGATTTGTTGGAGATAATAGTTTGTAAGAAAAAGAGAGGGTTTGGTGGTGGGAGTGGTGTGGATACGGCATTGAATATGCTGAATTCTCAAAGGAGACCAGTCGTATTTTAAATTTAGGAGCCTGACTCTGACTATCAATCTTTTAAGATTCATTCCAAGGAAGAAACAACTGAGCAGCATAGTGTTTGATCCCATTGTAATAATTTCAGAATCACACTAAAGGTTAATTATACTTGAGGATTATTGCCAATTAACACCTTTTTTATTTTACTAAAATAGAATACAAATATATAAAATTAAACTGAAAAAATAAAAAATATTCCAAAATTAATATCTTAGTGGGTATTAGGGGTTGTAATTTAAATTAACATATTATAAACGTGTTAATAATTTTTCTATCAAATATTATTATTTATAACATAAACACTATAAAAATTAAATTTTTATTTTTATGTAATATTTAATTGTATTGTTATTAATTATATTATCGAATCAGAAATTATTATAATAAACATTTTGTTTTAATGAACTCGCAATAAAATTTTTCCAAAAAAAAAAAAACAATGATAGTTGAAAGTCTTATGCATGTGCTCGACAAGTCACTTTACTGAGTGACTTTAGACATTGGCACGCGTAAACAATATGTTTTTAAAGTTGAAAGGCTCGACTAATTCTTTTCTTTTTCCCAAAGCTCGACTAATTCAATTCCCAGCAAAAAGTCACATAATTCGACACGATATAAAATTATACGAATTTAGATGAAGTAGAAATGAGTTTGAATCGTAAATGAAATGACAGTTTATAAACAGATAAATTCGATACGATTTGAATATAACATGTAATAACTCATTAAAATTTTATTAATAATGTAAACATTCAAATATTTAAAATATTTAGGTAAATTGGAAAATACAAAACAAGTATAAGACAAATATATATAAAAAAAATTGTTCAGCAACCGCATTCAATTTGTTTAGTAATCACAATTATAAATAAAATATAATTCATAATTCTTATGTTTTAATTTATCGCTATAAGTTATTTTCATATTTATTCAAAATGTTAATAAAGGAGTTTATTCTTATATAAACTAAAATAAAAATTTTAACTTAAATTAATTTATAAAAAACTTATAACTGCTACAATTATTTTAAAAACAAAACAACCGTAAATACACGTGCATATAATAATAATAATAATAATAAATATGAGGATGCATTGTATCCACTTCATGAGGGAACTGTGTATAAAGAGTAAATTTTCCAGAAAGAGTGGTTATTTGAGGGAAGAGGGCAAGTTGGAAGGGAAGGTCCACACAAACTTAAAGCATGTTATGTTCTCATTTATTAATTGACCTAATCAACCTCAATTTTCAATTCTGGAATGATGCTTCTTTTTTTTTTTTCAAAATAATAAATATTCACACTTATTACACTAACTAAATTTCATGTAATTAATCATATTGTGTTTTTTTTATAAAATATTATTATTTATTATATAATTATTATAATAATTGAATTTGCATTTTAACCGTGTTATTAAATTAGAGATTGACAATCCATAAAATAGAAATGAATCGGAGAACATAATGAGCATGTTTTATTGCCAAAATAAGGCCATTGTGTGGTCAAACGTCGTGTCGTTGCTTGAGGGTTGTCGTTGGTGGTTAAATTTAAAGTAGAAGCATAGTTTAGTAAGAATGAGGTGGCAAGGAACTAAACACTAGTGCAAAGGTTGGCATAAACAAGTCATTTAGGCGCGAGAAGAAAACCCACCCACCCCACACTTAAACCCTATGGGAAGCCACCAGAACCGAGCAGCCTGTGGAAATGGAAGCGCCGTCGATAAAGCCGCCGACTATGCCAACTACTTCTGCACTTATTCCTTTCTTTATCACCAAAAAGAAATGCTCTCCGACCGAGTCCGTATGGACGCTTATTACAACTCCATTTTCAACAACAAAGATCATTTTGTTGGGAAGGTATATTTAATAAACTACCCTTTAAAGTAAAGTAGGGAAATTTTCAGTGTCTGTGTTCATGTAGATGATTTACTCTTATTGCTGAAAGAAAGATACCTTTATTTGTTTGCATGCTAGATTTA
Organism: Breynia disticha f. nivosa; assembly: GCA_948193385.1. Lineage (NCBI taxonomy): Eukaryota > Viridiplantae > Streptophyta > Magnoliopsida > Malpighiales > Phyllanthaceae > Breynia > Breynia disticha. The sequence continues at coordinate 21,407 of CANYCX010689984.1, forward strand.
ATTTTATGAGACGAGTGAGTGATAATGTGTGGTGTTAGATGAGAAATTGTTTGTTATTGTTAGATGTAAAATTGTTGTGGAGTTTTCAAATTGATATTATTTTTGTTTAGACTGTGTTGGATGTAGGAACAGGGAGTGGAATATTGGCAATTTGGTCAGCGCAAGCTGGAGCGAGGAGGGTTTATGCGGTAGAGGCAACAAAGATGGCAGAGCACGCTCGGGCTCTTGTTAAGGCTAATAATGTTGAGAATGTTGTTGAGGTTATTGAGGCTTCTATGGAAGAAGTTACTTTGCCGGAGAAAGGTTTGTGATTGAGTGTTTTTTGGTTGTTTGTGTGCTTGTGGTGTTTGACGTTGGTGTGTCAATCTTAATTGCAGTTGATGTGATTATATCTGAGTGGATGGGTTATTTCTTGTTGCGTGAATCTATGTTTGATTCTGTTATTTGTGCACGAGACCGGTGGTTGAAACCAGGCGGAGTGATGTAAGCATTTTCGACATTGCTATTTGTATGGCTTATGGGATTTATGTTTTATTTTTTATGGATATAAATCAGTTGTTGGTTGTCGAATGATTGTGGCTGTATAGGTATCCAAGTCATGCGCGCATGTGGTTGGCACCTATTAGGTCGGGATTGGGGGATCATAAGAAGGGTGATTTTGATGGAGCCATGAATGATTGGTATGGTTTTCTGGAAGATACAAATGTTAGTTATGGTGTTGATATGAGTGTCTTAACTAAGCCTTTCAAAGAAGAACAAAAGAAATATTATCTACAGGTTTGTATGGGATGTTAGCTGCTTGATGATGTTTAAATAATAAAATTCTATGTATCATTTTCAAAAGTCAAGTTTCGGAAATGAATAGATTGTTTGTCTTGTGCAGTAACTTTTTATTAACTTTCTTCAGACTTCAGCTTGGCAAAACCTTCATCCAAATCAAGTTATAGGGACTGCTGCTGTTATAAAGGAGATTGATTGTTTGACTGCCACAGTGAATGAAATTCTTGAAGTCAGGTCTCAACTTTCCTCATCCATCACCATAGAGAAGTCGAGGCTCTGTGGATTTGCTGGATGGTTTGACGTCCACTTTCGAGTAAGTGGCACTTTGATATCCTAACTTATTACAGCATACTTGTACCTGATGTCTGCATAATGTGTTTTTTCTGTGGCATCTATAAATCTCCAGGGAAGCAAAGATAACCCAGCCCAGAAAGAAATCGAGTTGACAACTGCGCCTAGTGTAGAGAATGGCACACACTGGGGCCAGCAGGTCTGTATTGAAAAAACCAGTATAATGTTGTTGTGGAGTAGAAAAATAATGTGCATGCATATTATTGAACGGGAGTTTCATTGTGGTTAAATGAGTACATGCTGAAATATTTGCTGCTTAAGTTTTTGTGGATGGAATACTAATCTATGTGTTTGCTACACCGTGAATTGATTTAACAATTTGACTATCCTGCCTGGTTCCCTGGACTGACATGCTGCGATATTCAAGTATTTCGAACAGAGGCTTTCGTGTTCTTGACCACATGGCATTCAAGATGTTCTCCTTACTGATAGGCTAGGCTATCTTGCATATTTATTGTGTAAATCGGCATATTTGCCTCTACCCTCGATTAAAACAAAGTTACTGATTCATATGTCCTGTTGGGGGTTTTGGGCTCTGGAGTCTGGAAAAGAGATAAGGTGCAAGTCACGAAGTTTGACAGAATACGTTGGACATTGAATGATTGATGGAATTCTTAACACATTTTAGTATTGGAATTGAATTTGTTATTCCACTGTTACATTACATTTGTTCTGTAGCTATTTGCCCCTGTTTTTGAGATGTCCTCTTTTCTGTTTGTTTATTGATGTTATTGTAACAATGGATTCATGCCTATTCTAATTTTCGTGTTTGTTTGCTGGACAGCTTTTCTTCTTTCATCCTCCTATTCACACGAGTCAAGGGGATGAATTGGGTGTATCTTTTGCAATGACCCGTTCCAAGGAAAATCACAGATTGATGGAGGTTGATCTTGCTTGTCAGATTAAACGATCATCTGGTACACAGCTTCCAGCTTTTGAATATAAATTTTACGTCGAGTGAGAGAGATTATAGTCGACACCACACCAAAGCTGTCTTGTTTAGTTTATCATTAGCAATGTGACTGATCTTTTGTGCCATTGCCCCCAGGATCTAAATGTATCATTTACTTGGATCCAGTTCTGTTTTGTCGTTGATTCTTTTTGATGTTATCAAACATAACTTGTACAAGAACACATCCCTTGAGATTATTTCTTAAATGGGAAATATGTAGCTGGCATTCTGGTATTTCAATTTTTTTATGAACAATCTGATCCGCTTAAAAAGTGGCAGAAAGATCAAGACTGTAAGTTCCATTCTTCCAGATCAGAATTTTCTGACTGTTATCATCTTGTTATTTAATTAAATTTAGTTAGATTTGACTCAATCGTGCTTTATTTTAACTAACTATCAAGTAGAAAGTTATACCTCTGCAATATTATAAGCTTAGGATAAAGCAAAGTCTTGCACATAAAATATCATTTGAAATCACAGGCACATGGAAAGATTTGAATTACAATTAAATCAGAGGAGTTTTAAGTCGCAAGTTGCTAACGTGCATGAGCTCAACTGTCAAAGAACTCACTTTTGCCCAAGTCAATTCTCAGCCCTTAAAATCACTTCTTCTACTGCTTAGCGTTTTTGGCTCTATAAGCAAAGTTGCACCATGAAATCTGGCTCTTAACATTTTTCACGATATCAGTACAGATTTTTCTCGTTCCCCTTTCATATATAAGTCACTTCACTCGTTTCACATGATCAAGATTTCATCTGGGTTTTGGTTCTATATCTCTCTCTAGTTATCAAGCAATGCATAGGCCTGCAGGGTTCTCTCGTCCTTCCGATGAGGCTGCGGCGAACTTGTCGACGCCTGTAATGGCTTTCGGTGACTTGCCGATGTACCATCACATTCCTGATGTTACTAAAAAGGAAATCGGTCAGCATCACAAGTCACTAGCTGAAAATGCTGTACACCTCATTCCAGTAGTTCTACTTGTGTGCTTTTTTGTTCTCTGGCTTGTCTCTTATCCTGGTAAACTCACTGTATCCAATCACTAACAAACCGTTCTCGTTCTCGTTTGTGCATTCTTGTTTTTCTGCCGGTGAACGATTGTTATAAATTTCTGAGTTTCAAGAGGCAAGAGCAGTACTACTGTTTTGTTTACGTGCTTGTTAATGTATTTCTTTAGTACATCTTAGTTAATCGAAAAGTTGTTAACGAGTTCCCTACGAGAATGTTTTTTGCTTCTCAAACATCAATTCCTGATTTGCTCTAATTTTGTTGTTCAGATGGAACCAAATTCGTTTTAGGCTCAATATAAACTCACATCTTCAAACATTTACGAAATCAGAAATATTTTTCTGTAGAGACATAATATTATAGTTATCTTTTCAACTTCTCTGTCACACGCCCCTCACCGGGAGATTAATAAGGCTTCTTATACTGCAAGGACAGAAACAACAAACGTTAATGGGGACACGAGCCTTCACTTGCCCCTCGTCCCTACCTAGAAAAAAACCTAAATATGGAGGTCTTAAACCGAGAAAGGGAGTCTGAAAAATGGTTTGAGGAATTAGGGTGGTTGATATGTATTATGTTATGACAAAGAGAAGGGTTGGTGAGAGTTGTGAGGCATAACAAGGTGGTTCATGCCATGTTTTGTGCTTATTTGAGTTTTGCTTTGAAGCAACACATAACCAAAACAAGTCTCCATACTTCATTTTTATGCATGCAATCACCCTTTCACTTCATTCCCACATTCAATCAAACTGTACATATTTATGATAATTCCTTCAACCCACGTTTCCTACTTTTAGTTCTTCACGAGTACGTCCTTCAAATGCAGTAATCATAAATCTCTCTTCGATGATACAAATTAACAGATTCATCAACTCTTGTCAAGATAAATTTAAGGCCCCATATTAAATAATTTGCGAATATGTTGTAGATCAAAATACGATTATTAACAAAAATGGGGTATTTTGGACGGATTGAATTGACATTTGTAGTTTTTGCAATCAGCCAACTTGATTAATTCAAGTTGCTAAGAATAGTCTCATTTGGTTTGGTCTATAAAAAATAATTGAATTAATTTAATTGTCATTTTTTAATCCGTCACGATTAATTTTGAATGAAAATCACCTCTTAATCCGATCAAACTATTCCATGTTCACCCATAGTTGAAATGCAAAATGCAAATGATTAAGCATTAATCTCCATAATTAATTGCTTGTGTGGTGATATCAAAACTATGTTTTTGAGTTTTGATTACGATTATGAATTTTTATTACTCGCGTCGTAATCGTACTGTATTATTGTTTATAAACATTGTTATTCGTGAGATAAATATTAAAAAAATAAATTCTCATCATTAGGATCGTATACATATATTCACAAATCGGATTATCTTATCGTAAATTAACTTTCGAGTTTCATAACAAAATAATATTTTATTGAATCAGATTCCTATTTACACTCCGCATTTATTTTTACTCCTTAAAAATAGAAATCTATCTCCATTTTTAATTCCTTTGCCCTATGCATAAGCATACGAATATCCACCTTCTTCCCCAACAATCCATTCAGATTTCGATCTCTTTTTTTATGGAAATTGAAATAATTCACAAACCATGAAAACTAAAATGAAATGAAAAGAAATAAATGCAATAACTTACAAGTTACATCCAACCAAAATTCCGACTTTATCATCTTCTACAGATAAATGAAATAAAAGCAAAAACAATAGAGTTAGAGATGAAATAAAACTCTTAATTCTTTATTTTTAATTTGGAAAATACAAACTAAACAGCTCAACAAAGCTATTCTTGGAGACTTGGCAACTTGACATTGAAACTACACCAATATTCTTTGCTCTCTTTCTCTTTTATTTCAATTTTCTTTTGTGTTTTTTCTTTTAAAGATACATAAGTTTAATTACTGTTCCTGATTAAAATTCACATTAAAGATTGTAAATTTATAACAACAATCTCAAGAGAGTCCAGAAGGGTAAGTGAATCATTCTCTTTATGTTCTGAATTTCTTAATTCAATTCCAAGCATTTGTTTTCATTTTTGCTTCACTTTCTTTTCTCTCTTATTATTGTGCTTAACTTTGTTATGATCACTGTTTTTAGGCCTAAAGTTTGAATCTTTAAAGTGGGTTTTTTTTGTTTTGTTTTGGCTTAACCTCTCTTTTGTTGCTGGGAATAAATGGTAGGATGATTAGTAGAGCAAAGATTACAGCTTGGTTTCGTTATTTTTCTTTTTCTTGTTCATATTGTCTTTATATTTGTTTATCAGAGAAAGTTTTCTTGTATTTGGTCTATTTTTGTATTTTGAAAACGTAAATTGAAGTTCAAGTTGTAGTTGCATACTGATAATAGCCTTTTGTTGATGGTTTTTTTTTGTCTTGATAGATCTTGCTTTCTAAATATTTTTGTTTTTTTGTCGTTTGTTGGTGAAAGATTAAGAATATAACATTTTAAAATCTGATTCCTTTTCTGTTATCCTGCATTTTTTTTCTTCAGCAGCTAAACTTTAAGAGCATGTTTTCTTAATTTGTTCTTTGATAATCGGTGTTTTTCTGCTTTGAATTGTTTTAATTTTGTTGGTTGATGCCCAATTTTCCAATTCAATTATGAAGTTCTCGTAACCTTTGTTTTGATTTTGTGTCTGAGATCACCTATGTTGTTCAGCAGGTTTGATGACATTCTGGCAATCATGAAATTCAAGAAAGGAAATAAAGTGGAAGTCTTGAGCAGAAATAGCATGCCATCGGGCTCTTGGCGTTGTGCTGAGATTGTCTGTGGCAATGGCCATCACTATACAGTAAGATATGATGGGTATGGAGGTGCTGATGATGTGTTGCTGGAAAAGTTGTCGGGGAAGGCAATTAGGCCTTGCCCCCCTCTCCCTGATATTGCAGAAAAATTCGGTCTTGGTGACGTGATAGAGGTCTTCGACGACTTCTCATGGAAAATGGTGACAATCTCTAAGGTTCTCGGCAAAGATTACTTCATGGTGAGACTTTTGGGATCATGCATGGAATTCAAAGTTAGCAAATTTGACATCCGAAAGAGACAGTCTTGGCAAAATGAGAGATGGGCTGTGATTGGGGAGGTATTTACAATCAAACTTAACTATTCCCATATTTTTCTTAGATATTATTTCTGTTCATTGTTCAGTTGAGTTGTTTTGCATGAATGTTGAGTTCACTTTGCTTCGCTTTGTGAAAGTTTGGCTAATTAGTGCCAATATATGTAGAGTATGTACTCATGTTGTAATGGTTCTAGTAAGGAATAAGTTTACCGAAACAAAATTCAGTTTCTTTTAAATTTTATTTTGTATTGATACTATCATGCATTTGCATCCAGGGCTCAACCAGCTGTCAGGATAGAAAACAGAAAAACTTAATTCTGAGGTTTAACAAAAATTCAATAAATCAACCGGCAAAGTCAGTAGTAATTCTACGTCTGAAAGATGATTGCACTACCATGTTGAACAAGGAGACAATCAAGAAAAATGGTGTTCCTGGCTACACAAATTTGAAGAGAAGACGTTTAAATTGTTCTCAAGCAGAAGTATATGATCGTGCTGCTTCCAAGATCAGAGCAATTGAAACAGAGGGAATGATACGTCGAATGGCTGCAGCAAATCAATTCTCCGAACAGATGAATGCTACTGCTCTCCATCAGGAAATACCAGGCGATGAATTTATGCAATTTTCATCCAACTTCCGAAGTCAGTTTTCTGAAATGGATGCAGAAAGGAGAAAGCCGGCAGGTGTTACTGGCTGTTCGTTTGCAGAATTAGAATCCAGTGATGCCAATAGTGCTACTTGTTCAGTTGGTAGCTGTAGTGTTACTAGCGAAAAATCATTTAAGTTGTGGCGTCATACAGGTTTTCTTAGAGATATTGATAACGATTCTAGTGATGCAGAATCTTTCTGTCCACGGGAATACGAAGAAGCAGATAGTTTCTTTCAGAAAGATGATTTGGCAGCTGAAATCCATCGGTTAGAGTTGCATGCATACCGTTGCACCATAGAAGCATTGCATGCAGCAGGGCCTTTAAGTTGGGAGCAAGAAGCACTGGTGACAAACCTTCGCCTTTCCCTCCATATATCAAATGATGAACATTTGATGGAGGTCAGAAATTTAGTTTCCGCTAATAATATCATTCCATCCAGATGATAGAAAAATGTGGATTCATTTTTAAAATAGTCATTTGATTTGTAGCTTTAGATTCTAATAAATAGTTTCCTTTTCATCTCTGAATTGTAGAAAAGTGGATGAATTGTTGTTAAAACATACAAAGGTCTAGTTTAGATGACTGTACCAGAAAACTTGGAATGGAGTATATTTCAAAACTTATCTTTTTTTGCATCAGTTGTCCATCCTTGTTTCATTTTATTCTTTCATCATGAAGATTTTTTACTTCAGTTTCTTCTTTGGTTTGTAGTCAACTAAAGTTTCTAGAGATTAATGGGGCTTAAGATTGTAAATGATGCCTTCCAATCTCTGAATGGTCTGCATAAACATCTGCACATCAGGAAATACAGTTGCATTGCGTACGCTAGTGACATTGGTGCTTTCTGCCCCCAAAACACATTTGTTGTATGCAACATTCTTTTATTAATGAGTTCAGGTTGCACGGTAAAGCTGTTCAATGTGAGTTATATATTGTGGATTTGTGAGTTGTTCAGTTTGAATGTCTTCAAGTTCTCCATGCCATGGAATGCAGTTTCTATTTGAGGACACTATTGATATTTAACATTGCATTTTCCAGGGCCAATGTAGAAGGCTTTCAGACCTATATGAAATGTTGAGCTGCTGCCTTCACTTGGTGTAGACTCTTGCCAAATTCATATGACTTGTTATTTATTTCAGGGCCTATTGTGAATGAGCTTCAGATATGTGTTGTGCTGAAGAAGATAAGATCAGCATGTAGCTGCAGCCACATAGATGAGTCTTTGAAAGGTTTTATTTCCAACCTTTCCTTGCTTCATCTCTATATGCCAGCTTGTTCATATCCTTCAATTGTTGCATCTCATTGGTTTTTTTGGTTGCTTGCTGAAACATCCATGCTTCTCATTAATTACTGATTCTGCTTGATACAAGTTTGTGAAATTTTTAAAGCATTGAGGGGGAATCATGTGTATCAAATTCATGAATCAAGCACAACTAGCAGTTTGAATTTGATCTATTGTGGATTAAACAAAACAGGAGATTTAAAAAAAGGGTGTTAATTAATCGAAGGCGGAACTGAATAACTGATCACCATGCCTATATTGTTAATAAGCATTCCATATTGATATAAAACTCGTAACTAGGAATTTGAGAATAAGAACATTGCAAAAAACAATATTTTTATTTGTATTTTTTACGATTTGTCCATTCAATTAATCTCAAATAAGTCGCGTGGTTATAGTTATAGCTGCTAATAGAAAACTGAAATAACTAGTGCGTATTAGAAGTTGGAAGAAATCGGAACCTTTCAGGAAAATGTCAGTCCTAAGCTAAAATTTTCATGAGGAATGTTGAAAAAGCTATTCTGACTGCATTACTGATATATCTGTTACTAATGCTGTAGTATTCAGACTCTGATCTTCAATGCAAATTTCACATGCTGGAATCCTTTTGCCATCTCTAATATTTGAAAAGAATGTTATTTAGATAATCTCGAAGCTACTCTCTACACTTTTGCTCTTAGTCACCACTCTATTCACATTTCTGAATCTGCCAAGCCGTAATGGATGGTGAGACGCCTTCTGAGCTGAATGGCCCGAAAATACCCACAAATTAAACCTGAAGCAACTCGGCCACAGTTCATGAGTCGTCGGTTCTGGTTCGGGAATTCGTTTGTTTCCAACTCTAGCCGGTTTGGTTCATTGCATTTTCGTTGGTTGGTTCTAATGGTTCAATCCTTTTTTTTATTTCTCCAACTTTTGAATATAATTAAGTTAAATATATGGCGTAATGTATTTGTAAATATTTATTTTGTTCCATTCTTTTTTCCATTTTCCGTTATTTCTCTAATCACGATTTGAGGAAATCTTTGAACATATAGCAAGTCTTCAGACCGTTAATGTTCATGAGTTAACGAACCTCTTAACAAATTGCCAGGTATTTATGAGTTAACGAACCTGTTAACAAGCTGCCGTACAAAATTTGTCGACGCAAATTATACGAGTTTAACACCTACGCAAGAACTTGTAGCACACGTAATGCCAACTTTGGTTTTATGGAACAACAAAGCAAAACAAAGCTTTGACTTAATTGAACTTCATTTAATTCCTAACTTGTGAATCAGATAGGTCATGTGACAGATTCCCCAACAAAGAATCATGAATAAGAAAAGGGAATGGCAGGGAAGATGTGATTGTTGGCAAAAAAGGGTACAAATTGAGTTGCTGTTTAAATGAAGTAGTAATCTGATTGAAGAATGATGAAAGAGTTGTTGTTTAAGTGATGATAATGAGAAGGATTTGCAGCCTACAAATTGAGTTGGCTCCACCAAATCCTCTGCCATTGTCTCTTCTTCATTCTCATTCCCATGTGACTTGCTTCTTCTTATTCTCACACTTTCACAACACATCCTTTTATCTTCCTTCTACCCTTTTCTTATTTCATTATCATATTTTATTCATAGTTTCTGTTAATAAATAATGTTTTACTTGCGATTTGGAATCAAATTTCCAACAAATTGAACTCCAAATGATTATTTATATTCCAAGTACAAATTTTTGACATAATTACATGATTTATAAGCACACAATTATGATACGAATTATCACTTCGATCTTATTTATGTTATTAATTAGCATCTCTCATTCGTCATTCAATCTAGGATTGGATCAATTGATATTGCGTTAAGCACAAAATTGATTCCTCAATTGTCCTTTTCTTAATCTTTTTTCACAAACTATAACATTTGGAAAAGTCTAATCAATAATTGGTCCCAATCTTTGACAAAGAACTGCTACCTCGACGTCAATACTGAAACAAAGAATGCTATTCAAAAGCTTTGCAACAAACAAAAGAATTATTATTTTCCTCCCACTTATTTTAATTATGTTTATATTGGTTATCTTTTATTATTTAAAAGTCATTTTATTCATATTAAATTAATTAATAATATTTTATGTGTTTAATATAAAATTATTCATCAAATTATTTTCTCTTGAATGAGGGAAGTAGAGTGTCTAATTTCTCAAAAAATTGAGATAAACAATGCAACCAAACAAAACGAATTTTTTTACTTCCCAAAAAATTTAACTCTCTTCCCTATTTACTCCAATCAAGCCTCAAGAAACTTTGAATGACTTAAAGGTAGTGTGGTATTACTGCAAGTCATGACATTTTCTTGTCAAAAAAATGAAAATTCCCAAGTGGGACCATTATGTTGGGATGATGTTTTTGTATTTTCATGTAACACGTACATCCTATCCTACCATGGAACCCCTAACCTTCCTCCATTCTTTAATTAATTGGACTTCCCTATAACTAAGCATGCATCCATGCATCATTAATTCTTTCCATTCAGATCTTTTGTCGTTTTACATTGCTTCATTTCACATATATATAAGCATTAATTAATTTAATTCATTAAAATCATTTGATATGTCTCACATTGATGTTGCAGTACCATCAAGCTGGCCATCTTCTCTATATATTCCTACTTTCGATTTTTTTTTAATATATGCGCGTGGAATTAATGTGGATTTAATTATTCACAAAAAATGAACGAGGAGATATTATTCAAGTACAATTCTGAATATTATATTGACGGACGGGAATGGAATTTAGGGGTGACAATTTTTTTTACGATAATATAATTTGTAAGTATACGACTACAACACGATATAAATATACTTTTTTATAATATTTATAACATTAACAGTAATATCTAATCTTTTTCAAAAAAAAACAATAATATTTAATTAAAAATCACACGATAAAATTAACACGAATTGCCAAAAGTCATGTAACAACTCTTTAAATAATTGTAGAATAAATAATTCAATAGTGGCATTGGATTACGATAAGCATTGATATTATTGAGGGCAAGGTTAGTTATTAATTAGCATCGTGATTAGGTAAGTTAATACGGAAATTCTGGTTGATGCAATCACAACGCTGCGACATGCCAAGTCATTACCATATGCAAAATGCTAAACAACTGTGTCATGAATATCCATGTAATTATATTTTTGTAAATAATTAGTAATTATTGACTAATATACTCTTAAACTATTTTTAATAATCTCTTACATTGAAACTTTACATTGGTATTTTAGATAATTAACATGTCATGAATATCTATGACATAACTGTACTATGTATGTGTACTCTTTAGGACATAAGTAATGAAGATGGCTGTGCCACTCTATTCTCGATTATTACAATTCATATATCAAAGCTAAGATGAGACCTAAAAATCGGCATCACAACTAGCAAGGTGATAATGACGAGGATTATCGAATAGTTGTGCACGTTTGTGTTTTTATGTCGTAATCGTATTGTGTTATTTTATATTAAATATTAAATTTGTGCGATAACCGTATATCTACAATTCGTGCCGAAAATTGACAGAAATAGAAACATATATATTGAATTAAAAAATAGTGAAGGGTATCACGTGGAGGATGGCATGGTGTGGTTCCTTTCGAAGAAAAGCAGGAAACAGAAATGGAAGAGAAAGAGGGATAAAAAAAATCCATCCATCCTGAGTTGAGTTAAGCTAACCACATGCTTCCTGGGGAAAACCAAATAGAGAGCAGCAAATACCGAAGAGAGGAACCTGAGGGTGTAGCCCAGTGGTAAAGGCACTTAGGGGGAATGGTTCTTAGGTTAATTATCCGGGTTCGATTCCTATCAAGCGCAAAATCCCCCTGGACCAGCTCCATATAGGGAGAGGATCCCTCCCTCCCCTGCTGCCTCCCGGAGCGAGCTCGGATTAGTCCCGACCAATGTATCGGAAAAACCGGGTGGTTCAGACCAAAAAAAATATATGTGAGATTGGAGAGAAAGATGGTCATATTTAGTCGTAGAATGTTGTAATGCCAAAATGTAGTGAAACATTTTTTTTAGATGCAATTTTTATGTGTATTTAATCGTCATAGTATAAAGATAGTATTAATTTTTAATTAACTTTTTATGTTTTGAAATTATATTTATAAGTTATTTTGTTTATATTTTTATTTTTTAAGATTTTATTTATATTTTAAATGTCCGATTTAGATTAACTGTTTATAATTTTATTATATTTTAATGATGCAGAATATTTTATGTTTTTGTCTAAGAAGTAAGAACTGATGGCTGCTATTATTGTCTATGAACTAATGTGTTTCATTTTTTTTTTCATATTATAATGTGAATCCCAAAATTCTTTTATATTTTAGATTTAATAAATAAATAGATACTCATTTTTTTAATTTTTTTTCATTTTGGATGATTAATAAATACACAGAAAAAAATGGAAAACCACCCAACATGCTTATGCATCAAACATATAATATATCCAAAATGTATAAATAGTAACGTGGAAAAATGTGGTCAGAGTTATAAAATAGTAGGATGTAAATAAACAATGAGATGATGCATAGTTCTACAAAATTACACATTTAAAGCCAACCAATGTGAGTAATTAAACTCAGTAAATACACCTACAATCAGTGTTATCAAAACCAGACTATTTGAGCCAATTTGTAGGGTCGCATTTATATATCCCATTTCAATTATTTATTTACAAACTAATAATAATTTATTTTTTTCATTTTTATTGATTAATTTATAAATATGCTTCAGTTATGGAATATATAAAGTTGATCTATAATTACATAAAATTGATTTTTAATTTAAAAAATTTATACAAAAGTTAATCTTTACAAAATCTATAAAACAAAATCACAATTTAGCATAAATCAAGTTAAAGTTTATACTAAGTTTAAATTAATAAAAAAATAAATATAAATTTATACATAAAAATATTTAAATCCATATGTAACATTTATATAAAGGTTGCATAATGTTTATATTATATTTATACTTATAAAAATATTATTCAGTATAAAATACAATAAAAAATAAAATTACTACTTTGTGAAAAAATTTAAAAGAATGCATTTTTTTTGTAAATAAAAAATATAGTATGCTATAAATTAATTCTAATTTATATTGGTGGGTTAGTGTAATTTCATGAACAAAGGTCGTGGGATATCACTATAAAAGTTTTTAATTTCCTTATTTGCCATCTTGCAATCCCTGTTCTTTTTTTTTACCAGCTTTAACCAATAGTTGTTCCTTCTTTGACACTATAGTTAAGTCTCCTTTCTTAACATTTTCTTATTGTTATCACCACCCTTTACGAAAAAATCCATTATGCTCTCTCTCTATATAAAAAAATCACGCTTCCTCTCCTCCAAATTCAATTCTCTCTTCTCTTCGAAACGAACAACACTCAGTCCTCTCTCATTGTCAGCTTCAGCATTATGCTCATTGACTTTGTCCCCATCGTCTTCGGCGTCTCCCTCGTCGAAGCTCCTGGATTCCTCAAGGCTCCTAAAGAATCGCGCTGGCGTTCGTGACTCTATGAGCCAGCAAGGAGCATGAGTTCATGCTTTACAGAAATCCATATGTCGATATGTTATTGAAGCCTGAAGAGATGAATCTGGAGCTTATAAGATCTGTGGGTATTGTAACGCCCCAAAACTTTAAAGTAATTAAATAATTAAATAAAATTCAGGGTAAATTTTTTGCAATTTAAGTTGGGGAAAATTACCAAGTGGAAAGAGACGAAAAATATTTAAAATTGTGGAATCGGGTTAGAACGGGATGAAGAACGGTTTCTCAAAACCGTTCCCCAAACCGTTCGGTCCATTTTGGGTGTTAAACAGGGGCACGTATTTTTAATAAAACGGGGAATAGAAGAGGTTCGGACTCCATAGGGAATTTTAATTTAAAAGAAATAAAAATTGGAAATTGATAAGTCGATCGGAAAGGAGAAATACGTAGGAAAAAGGAACCAATTGTGGTCAGGGGCAAAATTGTCCAAAACTGAATCTTTAATATATATTTGTTTCCTTACCTCTCTCACTCTTCATTCACGCCCTCTCTCCTCCAAAACAATTCCCAAACTTCCAAAACCCTAGATTAGCATCTTTTCTCGTGGAATCTCGGTGTTTAGGAGTTCTAGGATCGATATGTGGTCGTAATTCGGTAAGATTTCTTGAGTAGAAACTTGTGAATCCCGTTTTTCCATATGACCTAACTTTTCGATCGCATAATTCATTCGTTTAAGCTCCGATTTGAGCAAAATATAGCTC
>CANYCX010690034.1:0-11052 GCA_948193385.1 Breynia disticha f. nivosa
CTTAATATGATGAAATGAAGCTTGATGTTTGTCTTTTTGGTTGTTGGTATGAAATTATGAATGGTTATACCCCTATTTGACTTCCTGAAAGTTTATGATTTGATATTAATGGTTATGATTCATATGGATTGATTGTTGATATGAATCTTGCTCTATTGTATAAGTGAAATCTTATGTGAATTTGTGAATCATTTATATATCCTTTAGATTGGTTATGCTATGTTGACATATGCAACATATGATTTTGATGGTGATATTCTAAGTATGTGGAATTGATTTTGATGTGTCTTGAACTATGAATTGGTTGCCTAATGTGTGGAAATTGAAATGGTTGAAAATTTGGGTAAGTATGGAAGAAGAATGGCTAAATCTGGGAAGAAAAAATCTAACCACTAACGTGGCTGAATCAACCACGAACGTGGTTAGATTTCTGGACTCAAATTTGAAGAAAAGAAATCAGCCACAAACGTGGTTGACTCAACCGCGAACGTGACTGCATTTCTAGACTCCAAAAAGTTAGGCTTTTAAGGATTTCGGCTAGGGTTTGAAGGAGCCACGAACGTGGTCCATAGGAACCACAAACGTGGCGACCATTCTGACTTCCCAAAGGCTTGAAATATAAGGAATCACGAACATGGTTGAGTCAACCACGATCATGATTGCTTGTCTGTTGGCCAAGCGCTTGTACTTTATGGTGTTTAAGAGTGTTCATTTGTTTTCCATATTGTTCCTCTATGTGCATAAGTAAGACCTTTGGATATATAAATGTTCAAGTGTGATTCTAAATGGACAATTATGCTTAAGTATACAAATATATATATAAATGACTAACTAAAGATTAATCATATGGAAGTTATGTTGTTTTCTATGATATGTGTGCTTGGATGATTAAGTGTTAAGACAATATGATTGATACCACTATAGTTCATGGTTGCTAAGTTCATGTGATGTGGAAATGCTTGAGTGTATATATGAATGTATTTATGTTTTCAAATGTGCTATGATTGAAAGGAAGTTGTCCATTTGGTAAGTGTGGCTTATAGATTGTCGCAACTCGTTGGTGTTTCATACCTGCCGTGTGGGCAGGAACATGAGGCGAAACTACTTTTGGACTCGAAGGTGTTCGTTGTTGCTCCAATTAAGGCCTTGCATAGAGAAGAACCGAGGTTGTAACGTCCTAAAAATTCGATAATAATAAGATTTTAATAAATATATAAAAAACGTACATAAATTTTTTGCAAAAATATTTTAATTAATGTTTCGGTGGAAGCTGTAGAATTAAGTGTGAAATAAAAATCAAGTGTGTTTAAGTCAATCGGGAAAGAGAAAACGAGAGAATAATATATTAGTGCGATCGGGGGTGAAATCGTCAAAAACAGAAAGCTTATATATACCACGTGCCTAGCTGTCACCTTCTTCACGTTTTCTCTCTCTTCCTTCACGTTTCTTTTCCAAATTTCGTTCCAAAACCAAAAACCCTAACCAATCCCGAACCTTCATCAAATCTTGGCATTTGGGAGTTCTAGAATTGATTAAAGCTCTTAATTTGGTAAGTTCTTTCGTAATGAATTCCTTAAATCCCGTTTTTCATGCATACTCGACTTTCCGACGCAATATTTCATGTATACAAGCTCCGATTTGAGCGAAATATGGCTTGTTGGAAAGCTTAATGTATGTACTATCCATTAGTAACCATTTTTTATGATAATTCATGGTTTAGGTACCTTAAATCAGTGTTTAAAGGCAGGAACGTCAAAGAGACGGGTTTGGGTTTTCTAACTAGTTTTGGTTTCAAGTTTAGTTGCTTAGGTAAGTTTCTTCGGGCTCTAGTGAGGTGATATTAATGGTCAATTTAATTGGGTCTTGAGTAGGGTGTGAGTATGGTTAAATGATAAAAAATTTTTAGGGTTTCGGGAAGAAAATCGGTCAATTAAACTGTTGATGTTGTATCGGAAAATAGGAAGCGTAAAAACATATTTAATTAAGCCGATAGAAAGTCTTAAAGATGGTTGGTAAGAAATAAATGCTAAGTAGGTGAAGGTGGTTGATGAACGTATTAATGAGAGGGGAAATAAAGAAAAGGGAATAAGTCATATAGCATAGGAAAATACTTAATTATCGTTTAGCATATCTGTATGCTTATATGTGATTGGTGTATGTTTTACTGGTTTATAGGAAATCAGAATCCCAGAGAGGGAAGTTCCCAGCCGGAACATAGGTGATTGCTTATCAGGTAAATCACACGAATGCAACTATCTTTGTTGTATGCTATGTGTGTGTAATTTTTTAATTGAATGTGATATATAGTATATTGAATGTTGTGAATGCTTATGAGATTATGAATTTCAGAATGTGATGATTCTATATGTGTGTGTATTTGATCGAGATTAGTTGATGATATGCTATATTCAATGGCTTTACTTGATGATTTGAGAGTGTTGTATTGATAATGGTATTGATGTACATTTTTTACTGTAGTGTGTGGCTTGAATATAGTTGATGTTTGGTGTGATGATGTGTTGTCTGTGAACCATAGTCATATGTTATATTTATGAGATTGTATTGATTGGGTGGCTATTGAAACATTGTTGAGTGTTAAGTATAGCTGGAATGCATGTTGTTGTTTGGTATGAATATGGGTAGCTATGCTAAAGTATGGAGGAGATAGTTTGTGCTTGGAATTCCGCATATTTATTGTTGCAGCATGGCATTAAAATGAATGATTGTTCATATATATATCATGCATGCATTCGGGCTCATGGGAGCATCTGTTTAGAATGTTGGCTCTTGGGAGCGTAATTGAAAATGAGGGAGTGTTGTGGGTCTTGGGAGCATAATTTAACGGTAGTATTTAATATGTACTATACCAGGGCACATTGGAAGTCTCAGTTCACTTTTTAGTGATTGAGCGTGCCTGGGCAAGTATCGGCAATTATTTAGGCCAAGTATGTGCATATAAATCTATGGAGCATAGTAATTATAACCACGATACTCCCGGTCGACGAGGCCCGTTTGCAAACGTCATATAAAATGGCCAAGAGAAGGGCGTAAATGAGAAAAATGAATTGGGGGTATGAGTGATCATACTAGGTGATGCATTAAAGAACATGCATTCTCAATTCATCCCGATTACATACTTGCATTTTGTTATATATGTATGACTTGTTGATTTGGTTTGAGATTGAATTATAGGTTATTGTGGTTGTGACATGTTGAATGATTTATGTATGATTGATGAACAACTTATGGTTGGAAATCATGGGCATTATGCTTTGGTAGAGTGAGGATATTTGATCAATTAGTATAAAATTGTTTGTGATTGTAAAATTGAATGAATAAATTGGATAGATTGTTTGGATTGTGTTTAGGTGTGGTTTGATAGAAAATGGCATGTTTGGTGACCATGATTAAGTGTCAATGAAGAATGGTGCCATGTATTGAATAAGGTATGGTTTGTTATATTGAATTGTGAAGCATGCCAAGAATGTATTGTTCTCAAGAGAAGTTATAATTTAGGTTTATATGATTTATATAAGAATTTTGTGTGGAAATGTATTTAACAAGCCAAATGTGGATTAATGATATGTGATTGTGCTTAAGTTATGTTATGTGTAGTTTGATGAGTTATATTGATTGAAGGTGTAAATTCAAAGATTATATGGAATTATGAAGATAGTGAAATGTGATGAAAATGATGTGTCTTGCATCTTATTCACCACTAGCATGCTACACGGACAAGAATAAGATTACACGGTTTTGCCTGTGTAGTGAGCAAATGTCCGTGTACCACTACTGGCGTGCTACATGGACAAGAGCAAAATAAGGTGATTAGTGCACGGACTTGCCCGTGTGTTGAGCAAATGTCTGTGTACCACTACTGGCATGCTACATGGACAAGAGCAAAAGTACACAGACAACACCGTGTAGTTGGTAAAAATGAGCCAAAATTTGCTGCTTTGTCATTTTTGTCTTGAATTAATCCAAAAATTAATTGTATATGAATGTTGGAAAGGATGAAAATTGAGTGTGTGATGTTCGAATTGGATTATGTAATTGATTATGATGGTTTGTTGACTATGATTTGAATTTATATATTTGTAAATGAATATGGGATGTTGTCCATTTGGTAAGTGTGATTTATTGAGTGTAAAAACTCATGTTGCATTTTATGCCTGCCATATTCGACATTGGCAGGAAGTTGTTTAGGATAATTTTTAGACGTGAAAGCGGGTGCATTGCTGCTATACTTGGAGATTTGACTGAGAAGAACCGAGGTGGGCGGTGCATATTAGTAGGATTTTGATTACGTACATGACTATGCTTACATGTGGCACAAATTGTATTTTGTCAGGTTATTATCGGAATAGGACCATTTCGATCTTATTTCTTTCATAACCTGAAATATTTTGTACACCTTGCATCTTGTATGGCAGATTCCTTTGTCAAACTTTGTAAAACTTTGTAAATTGTGATTTTAATATATGAGATGTACATATTTTGTGCAAAGACCTATTTAATTTGTATATTGTTGTCCTTCAAATTTTTCTAAAGTACCAGAAACATGATATCCGAGTTTGAGTGTCACTTGCAGGAGGGGAAATTATACATAAGTGATAGTCCAATTCGGGGGTCACAGAGGTGGGCGGTGCACTGTGTTAGGATGTTTGATTATGTACATGACAATGCATACATAATGCACTACTTGTATTTTGTTGGATTATTATTGAAATAGAATCATTTAGATTCTTTTTCTTTCATAACCTAAACTATTTTGTACACCTCGTATTTTGTATGGGCATATGTCTTCGCAAAACTTTGTAAACCGTATTTGAAACATATGAGATGTACATATTTATAAGGAATGAGTTTGTTTTATTTCTTCTACTTTTATATTACAATTTTTCTATATATATCTAAACTTTGATTTCCAAGTTCGAGTTTCATTGACGGACGGGATAATATACGTAAGTGATAGTCTAATTATGGGGGTCACACTTAGAAATCCTATTCCCTTTAGGACTTGATAATATTTACATTCAAATTCAAATATCTTTAAAATTGAACCACTTGGCCGTGACCCACACTATGGATAATTAAAAGAATTTATCTTTTAATTTATCCTACAATAATGTTGTCTTAATTTAAGACAAGGTTCCTAAATTTTCTCTTTCTTATTTCTTACACATTATCTACTTAAGACATCATATTTAATAAATAATCTTTGTCTGAAAATAATGTAAGAAATATTATTTCTCATTCATCTTGGGCCCAATTACCAAAATTGACCCAAATGCCCAGTTCGGCCCAACAGTCCTACTGTAGGATTATTTAATAAAGGTAATGAGTTTAACAACTCATAAATCATAGGCGGTCCCTATTAAAACACTATGATCACCCTAAATTAAATAGCTGACGAGCGGTGTCAACAGTCCTACTACAACTCAGATAAATCCCTTGACCTTCGATATATTGATTAGCATAAGGCATGTCGCTAACACATTTATTTAGTGCTTAATCATTTTTCTTGATCTGTATGACAAAATTGATAAGTTCAAATAAATGACTTAATCATTTCATTTGGGTGCAGCCGCACTCTTCCCAATCTTGTCTATCAAGCGGCCAATGATATCATCTCTCATAGAGAGGGTCAATCCCTTCACTTCACTCCTTCTCTCAATTATGATTCATAGCATACCCAATCATACCCATACTTGTCAACCTTTTACGGCCACATTAGGTGTATGTCAAAGTACACTAAAAATCACAACAAGAGACATAGTGATTTCCAGTCTAAGGATAATATTTGATATTGAAAATAGTGATCTCTCTCTCAGTATAATGCTCTACATTATACCTGTGCACTTTGCTAGATATCCCAAATATCAATGACCCGTAGAACATGATCATCTACAGAATACATACTAGTTTTAATTCATTTCTATTCCCATAGAAACAAGTGACTAGGGACATTTCGAATGTTAATCTTAAAACTTCTAGGTTCTACTATCAAGGTCCTCAACCTTGATACCTCAAGCGCTTAATTAACATTCTTGGATATTTTATCAAACACATACTACAGGTCAATAAATGATATGATAAAATAATGCCTCATAATTTTATTAATCAAATAATAAAAGTTACAAACAATTGATTGGGCTAGGGCTTACACTAACACGTGAAAAGCACTGTAGGTTGTGTAATGTCATAACACAGTGATGTCGACATGTAGAAAGGCTAAAAATGAAAAGTATAAAGCATAAATATTGCCTTTTTATTATATAAATTGATCTAGATTTCCTTGTGATTGAAGGAAGCGTTCTCAAACCTTTAAACTTCTTCGAGAATAATTCTTAAACACATCTAATCAATTATAGGATAAATTTTTTGGAAAATTTAAAAAGGAAGGAGGCTTAACCAATGTAATTTCACTTAGATTCAATTTTCTGATTCCAAAAAATGTATCCTATGGATTTTTCCATATGATTATGAATAGAACAAAAATATGGAAAAATTTATATTAGAAACTGTGATATGTCTATAAACTTATGCAATTAGAACTAGAGAAAGATTTGTTGTATGGTTTAAATTTAAATTATTAGAAAGTTAATGAACCAGATTTTTAAGAAATTGTAAAACCTGGAAAGAATGAGTTAGTTATCCCTTTGTAGTTAACCAATTGATATAAATAAAAGAAAGTGAAATCAACAAAAAAGATTATGTATATTCAATAAATAAAAGAAAACAGTATAAGAGGGCACAATCTAAAATTCAGACAAAGACGTTGAGATTGAACAACTTGAAAGAACTTATAATATATAAGAAGATTTAAGTGGTGGAATTAGTATAACACTAAAGTTAAAGACTTCTATTACAACATAAAAATATACCAAAGATTTATAAACAATTTTTAATATGATTTATCAATTTTTGAATAAAACATGACAGATTTAGGCTAGGCTAAATAGTAATTGTAAAGGCTAAAAGATTGTGGAGCATTAACCAGGTGAGTGAACTATCCTGATGTGATGCCAAATTTCATAAAACTCATTTTCAAATAATTACCAATTTTAGCACTATTTTTTCCTTTTTAAAACGATTAATCATGAGAGAGAAAACCATTATAAATAAAGTTTACAAATCATTTCATTAAGAGAAATGATGGCCATACATAATATGAATCAAAATGCAGAAGCAATGGAAAACGTTTGCATGCCATGATACAATGACTCATCTCTACTAAAATGTCATAGGCATACACAAAAACATAATTCAAAACATAGGAGCTCGACCTTTCTCAGTATCACACCGCTAGCCCTGCTGAAAAGTTGTCCTATCCTTGGTACCTGTCACTCTGCACACATTCAACAAAACACAGGTGAGTATTCAAAATACTCAGTAAGCGTAGTGTTATTAAGCTGGGGTGCAGGGGAACCTTCGGTCAACACGGGTGTACGTATAGAGTACTAAGCCATGTTCACACCTAAGTCTCCTAATGACTCGCCATAGCCATGCCATAACAATCATTTTAAGTGTTCATTCACTAAGGAAATCATCCAGAATTGTTAGGATACTTTAGATATGAATTAGTATGTTATTCGGGCAAAAATCAAGTTTTCTACACAAAATAATGTAGGTTTCTGCCTCACAAACGTACGTTATGCTTCATTAGTTTTCCAGGCATGAATAACATAGGTCAAGCATGAAATAACGTAGGTATATGCAATTAACGTACGTTAAACCCATTCAGCAGCATTCTGCCCACTTTCTAAGTTATTTCTCTAACAAACACATTTCACACAACCTTAAGCATATTAACCTAAGTTTCCTTAACACTTATACATTTTTTTCATGCATACACATCACCACAATTGACCATTATAAACAGAATCATACGCACTTTATTAAGATCAAATCCAATCATCATAAGCATCAACATTTCACATCATTTATCTTTCCCTATTTCATACACAACATCATTCTTCAAACACAACACCATTCTTCCAACACAACACCATCTATGGACATGCCTTCAAGCCATTTAGTTTATGATCATTTACACTTTGAGCATACCACAACACATCGTATTCATCAATCAAACATCCACCAAACCTTAACATATATGCATAGAATAGCTAGGTCATGTTATCATTCACATCATCACCATATTCACGAACACTTATCCTCATTTCATCACAAAGCGTACAAGCTCACATTATGTCCCACAACTCATATAGTTCAACATATAAACATATAAAACATATAACCCAACAAGAGTCCATATCATAATACCCACAATTCATGCTCTTATCATAGTCATAACCGTGCACATTCATTTTCATGGAACCGATATCATGCAATGATGTAATGAATGAATACATATGTAATGTTAATGCATTCACACACAGTTGATGTGCTCCAGAGCCTCAACCACAGTTTGAGAAAGAGTCCACTCGAATTATGTTGTCTCCAATCATGAGAGAGTCCACTCTCGTTGCGCGCATGAAGCTCTCACCCGCTTTTCCATCGAGCTCTCGCTCGGCATAAACACTAGGGACACATCCCTCTCAAATGTAACATCAAGATTCAATCTCTTGTGTTCTCAAATCTTGAGCAAAAACCCCCTTTTTATACATAGAGGCCGAGCTCTCGCCTGCTTTTTCCCTTTGAGCTCTTGCTCGGCATCAAATAACATTAGGGGACTTTCCCCTCTCAAACATAACAACAAGAGACATTTGCTCTTATTTTCTCAAATTTGGGCAAAACCCCCCATTTATATCATTAATGAATGCTAATCATGGATTCCAAATCCATACCCAATTATATCATTAAAGAATGCAAGTCATGCATTCTCAAGCCATACATAATTTATGATCATACCATATGTACTTAATGGTTCCACACCACACATATAACATTCTCATATTATCATGAATATGCACGCCCTTTCACATGGTCATCTTGTGGCACCAATCATCACATACATCAATAATAAATCTTACGAGTTCATCATCATACAAATTAAAGCACTTATAATGTACCCATGCATTTTCACTTTTCCCTAAAAGGGACATATACACATAAGTATCATTTAAGTTCCATTCATTACAACACAAGGCATACCAAGTACCATCCACTCATACAATCCATCATCTTAGGTCATCTAACAATTAAGCAAGTCATATTAATTCATTTCTTTCTTAACACATTTCAACATACCAAGCACAACTCATACATCTTTTTTACAAACCAAATAAGTACCGTACAAGCATAACCTTCTCAAGGGCACATTCGAAGCATACAACTAAACATCAAAAAACTTTCATAAATTTCCCCACAATGGACATTCAAGCATATCATTCATCGAAGCATACATTTTCCACTATCACATGAAAGATAACACATTTAGAACAATATTTATCCAAACAAGGATTAACACATCCATAGTTAGTGTCAAACATATTTACGTCGGGCTCCAATGACCGATTCGTCGACCAATCCTCAATTTGGGTTCTAACTACCGATACCTACACACATTTAATCATATTTACTATCATCTAACATACAATGTACCTAATCTTAACATTCTCTACTAATTTTCCTAAAATCCCCAAATTTTCCAGAAAACCCAATTCCTTAAATCTAATGAAATCTTATGTTTTTAGGTTAAAGGTTTATGGAATAATAATCTACTATGAAACCCAAGGAAAACCCTAAGAAATGCACATATTTTCACTCAAATTCCAGCATAGAATCAAGAGTTACCTTACCTCCTATTTCCTCTAAAACTGTAATGTTAAAGATTTTAATGAGAGGGCAAATTTGTTGTTAATCCATTGAAATTATGGTGTTTGTAGGTAGGCTTGGTGTTTGGGAAGGCTTAGGAATGATGTGTGAAAGTTAGGAGAGAGTTTGGAGAGTGTGGGGGTGTTTTTCCCCTGGTTATGGCTGTTCTAGGCCTTTGAATGACATGTCCCGACTTCCGTTAACGTACATTATTTGTTCTATTAGCATACGCTATACAAAATTAAGTTCTGGGCTTCTAGGGAAGCATAACGTACATTATTCTTCCCAAAAATAGATATTATTCATGCTGAAGCATGAGTAACTTACGTTAGTGAGATCCTAACATATGTTAGGCTGTGTTTCCAGCACCATTTGTCATTACCGACTCTCATACGATTCCACGATATATATATATACTTATACATACATACTTGCAACTTATAATAAACATTATTCAACCTGAATTCATACCTTCCCAGCATAAATTAACATGAATTAACATCCCCATTTCATAATCCTTGTTTCAATTTGAAATGGACTAATTTTTGGGGCATTACACCTAAACTTTTAGGTTTGGAGATATAGCTTTATTACAATATTTGATATATAATATGAATGTGAATGATAATATAATGAATGGTACATTTGTTGAATGATCATATATGATGATTATGACATTTAATTAGATGATATGGATGATATATGAAATATTTGCATTGTTATAACTACTATAGTGTGTGATTTGTTGTGTTGAAGAGTTGCACATATACCACTTGAGCCAATAGTCAAAGTGTTATTGTGATGGATAATTGTTCGCAATTCGAATATGATGTGAATCAATTATACAATGTCATATGAATTTATATGTACAAATGGTTAATTTTTTGAGTGCTTTGACTGGAAGGATCATATAGTATGGAATTAAAGAGTATGTAATGTCTTTTAATGTGAACTGATAATTGAAGAGGTAATGGAAAGAAATTTAAAAGGATAAATGAGGTGGCAATACCAAGTGTAATGCCCCAGAAAATGGCCATTTGATTGTTGAAAAAATGTTCATTTAATGTTAGGATAATGTTGGAAATTAGTTGTGAGTATGTATACATAAGGTTATATAGGCCGGGGATTGAAAGAGAGTCGAAACCACAATGTAGTGCTGGAAAATGGAAATAACGTATGTTTATTTGTACATAAACATACGTTATTCTTCAGGCAGGTTGAATAACTTATGTTTATGGGGGATAATAACGTACATTATTCTTCCTTGTT
>CANYCX010690110.1:0-22295 GCA_948193385.1 Breynia disticha f. nivosa
TATATATATATATATATATATATATATATATATATATCACACATATGCAATGTTCACACACCTGTGTATATCTCTATCGTATTCTGTACCTGTTCACTTTTTATTTTCATATTCATTGACTATTAATCACTTACAATCATATTCGTCCACTTTCACATATACACTATTAATTCATAACTATTTGTAATAACAATATGATCATATAATAGGTATTTAAAGTGAGTAGATTACTCACCTACTAGCCAAAACACTCAAACTGATGTGTGCTCGTGTCCTGTTAGGCTTGCCTACTCTGTTGTCCTATAATAATATATACAAATCTTATTATAAAATTCAAGTTACAATATTTATCAATATGTATGTTCCTAATTCAATCCTATTAACTCCCTATAACATTAATCGCTAATAATTCTTACTTTAAACTAACTTTTCTATAATTATGAAGAATGAACTCTTTGTAAATACTTACTGTTATGTCTGAACTTTTCTGTTTTGCTTATGCCAAATGAATCCTAGCTTGATTCTACGATCAATTCTATATATATAACACTTATTTCCTGGATTATTTCCTCTCTTTCTCTGTTTACCAACTGTCTCTCACTTTCCTCTGGTTTATTTTCCTTTCTACGAATGTTTTCCACTCTAATGCAGCTTATATAGACTTAAACTAACCATCACGATCGTGCCACTCTCAGAACGCCTCGTGGTAATTTTCATTTTCCATATGTCACTCAATTTTTCAACGTTTTGGGATACACAACAACTTAGCACGCCCCCTGCCAAGATTGGCACGACCGTGCCCTTCTTCAAGAGCACATTCATGTTGATTTTTGATCGTGATTATGCTCTTTATTTTTCAGCAACATGCCATACGTGTTGACAGCACGCCCAACGTGTTGATCAGCTGTTTTCTCTACGATTTCATATCCAAACTTCATTCTGTCAAATCCTTAATCCATGACTCTTAACTTGTTCAATATTCCAATTTAAATTACATTTTACCTCTTTTCTTAATTAAATTCTTTCATTATCTCCTAATCAAATTAATCAGTTTACTTATTTTACTTAACAATTGGGTTTTGGGATGAGAATGTTACATTTAATGTCTCGGATTTATTCCTTTGTAAAAGAGATGAGGATGGGTTATTCTCAACCCAACTTGAGGTCGAGTCCTTCGTAAGCAGGAGAGACTGATGAGGCATCGATTTGTGTTAGATGTGGACAGTAGCGTATGACAGCTTCCAGGCAGGGACGACAAAAGCACAATAAGCTAAAGCACAATAAGCTATAGGACTGAGTGACAACATTAAGGGAATCATCATTATCATCTTATCTCATTGTTTGTTATCATTTTATCTTCACTTTTAGTTATTAATTATCATTGGAATTCTTCATATTTTAGTTTTCTTACGTTATTACACTTTTACAGTCAATTAGACTTTGAGTTCTCTATTATCTAATTGTTATCTACTTTATTCTTTATATATATGAAGGGACACACATTGTTTCAAAGAGCATCGAATAATATTCATTGTTTTCTACTGTAATCCCTGTCAATTGTTTTATTTTAGTTAAACATCCTTTTGAGTTTACCATGTTGTGCTGCTTCAATATTCATAATTTTATTGTATTTTACGTCCATTGACTGCTTGACAAATTTTTTTGAGCACTTTCACATTAGTGGATGCGGTTTTAGATTTGAATTATGTTGTTGTTTTGAATATAATTAATTAATGTGTCATACAAAGTTCAAAAGTTGTGAATATTTTCATATTCAAGCTATCGACTACAGTACAACATTGCGTCATTGTTAAAATTGTACTACGTACGTCCCTTCTAACATACTTACCTCAAAGGTAACATACCTGAGAGAAATATGGCTTAATGTTTGTCTTTCTATTGATGTTCAACATGTTTACATACATAAATACATCGTCGACTATCATAGAGTCAATGAAGATGCTATAAAAGTGAAATTCTATACTGACTATGCTAAATAAGAGTCATTTTTGTGTGGAAGTCTGTTTGTTAATGAGTCGTTTACACTCCCTGACATGCTAATGGTAGTGGAACATAACGTTAGCTTTTCTCAATGTCCTTCAAATTTTAACTTGGATAATGGTTTTGTCAACAAATCTGCAACTTAGTTGTCTGTCAATATGTAAGCAATTTGAAGTTGTTTCTTATGAACAAGATCTATCGTAAAGTGAAACTCAATTTTGAGATGTCGTGATTTGGTAGAAAAAATAAGATTACCTATAAGATAAGTTGCTCTTAGATTGTCACACCATAGTTTTGGAAGAACTGATTGTTGATGTGAACCCCAAAGTCGATAATTTCATTTTCGTTTAAACCATAAAAGTCGCATCATTTTTTTAGCAAAGTCAAAATCAAACAAGGAAGATTGTAACAATAGGCATACATGCATTCACTAAACCAAGGCCACTGTTAGCCAAATACAACTTGCGGAAGCAATGGTTTATGGTTTAAAACAATGCATGTGCCAATAACCTATACTATGTGATGTATAGATATACAAAATGCAAAAGTTTGTGTAGCCCAGAATACTCTAGGAGGTGACCTAAACAACGTCTATCACACCTCCTAGGGCCACTAAAAATGGAAGTCCCGACCACAGCTACTGCCGCTGTACACAAGCACCACAAAATCACACATGCACGTGAGTAATGAAAATTATTACCCAGTAAGTACCCTTCACAACACTTACCAAGGTAGTTTAAGCCTAAGTACTCGTTAGTAATGTGCGTTAGGTGCATTAGGTATTCGAGATAGGGAGTTCATACTACCTTTATTAATTCAATAGTTTTTAGTTTGTTATCCACGATTAAGGGCATCAATTTCTAGTCAAAGATAGACTACCATATATTAGGTTGATTACTGAACTCGTTTGCCCCTTAAACAAATCACCAATTTAAGCTGCCAGAGCCATGGGAACGGCCTAAGGAATAGCCAGCCCAGGATATTCTCCCATTCTGTTTTGGTGCATAAATAGAACGGCTTGAGAAACAGTTTTCAAAGGCCATTTCCCAACCCATTCTGACTTGTTAGAATCATAAATTCAGCACATTAACGCATAGAAATTCACACAAAACAATACCATATCCATAGGCATCATAACCAAGTCCAAACACATCAACAACACTCTTCAAAACATCCAATTTACAACTTAGTTCTAACTTTCATTATACATCCTCAACTTACATTACCAATGTCTCTTAGCAATCATAAAATGGCATCACAATTTCCAATTTGCACACACACTAAGTCAAACTCACAATAAGTCACCATTCATAATTCAACCACATTAAAATATTAATCATTACATTCCACTCAATAACACATACACTCATTATTTCCTTTGTATTCCAAGTTAACCAAGAATCATTAAGTGATAAAGATGAATGAATGTGTTCATGAAATGCAAATGCAAACACACAATGCAATTGCTCCAGAGCCTTTCCTTTCTCAAGGGAGAGTCCACTCCCATTTTCACTTTTGGGCAAAAAATTCTCATTTTTAGAATTTAAGAGAGAGTCCACTCTCTTGTCACGCATGTGGGAAAAACACCCTTATTTTCATATAAAGAGAGATTTCACTCTCTTTTGTGCATATGGGATATAAGCCCCCTTATACTACGAACACACATAATGATGCTCATCACATAGCCACATGACATGAGTGAATGAAATGCAATACGTTTCCAATGGCCTTAGCTACACACTATCATAATTGAGCACATTGCATGAATCATGTTATCAACCACTTACTCACACGTAAGACCATTCCACTTCTCATTAATGCTCTTCTAAGCATTTTACATTCCATTTGCAATTCCACTATTTACAACATACATATCTAGCATACAAAATTCTTTCCATCATATAAATCATAAACACATAGCGGTATCACTCATACCTAGCATTTCATAATATACATACTCTTAAGAAGCTCACACAATCAATCAATTCATTAAATAGCATACTTACATATGTCTTAGCAACATCCATCATATTCAACATACCTCAAAGCAATTCATACAACTTCTAAGTATACCACACAAGACCATTCAAGCATGCAATTCTTTTAAGACACATTCCAACTACCATATAAACAAATGGAACATTAATTTCATATATTTAACCATATAGAGGAAAACGCTACAATAGTAAGTGTAGTTAGGTGCACTTACCTCGAGATCTGCGAAGTCGACTCTCGGCCTAACTCTGCCTGGCATCCTAAACACTACCCCCTTACATAAAACAAACCACATTTTGCTTATTACAATCATTTTCTAACTAAATTCAAGATTCTAATACTTTTACCCCATAGATCCTCAATTACCTAAACCTTAAACTCACAAAACTCCCACCATTCTTACAAAAATAAGCTACATTCAGAAACCATTAAAAGCACCCATCAAAATCCACAAAACTTTACAAAATAATCCTCAATTTTACACAAAAATTTTGGATGCAGATGAGCTTACCTTGTTGAGATCCGTTCAGGAACCCTAGAGCTCGTCTAGGTAATGTTCTTTTGGTGAAAACTATGAATCTTCAAGTGTGGAAAGAAACTTTTTAGGTTTCACAAGGTTAGAAAAGGGTTTGGGAGAGTTTGGGACGAGTGGAAGTCGGCTAGAAAGTGTTAGGGTTCGAATATAACACTTCCTCTCACCATTTTAATGAAAGCACGCATTTTATTTCGGTCTCCTAACAGTCAAACGGCCTTAAGAATGGCCTACCCAAACTATTTGGGTTCCAGGCATAATCCAGCACAACTTTTTGTGCTCGCAAATGGTGCAGAACGGCCATGGGAACGGTTTTCATGGCCGTTCCTAGCCAAAATTTTGGCACTTTTTCGCAGAGTTTTTGTGATATTTTTGGTTATATTTTTCGGGCGTGACAACTCTCCCCCATTAAGAAATTTTGCCCCAAAATTTGAAAATAATTAGATTCCAACTTAATTCACTTAACTTAAGATAACCAATAAGAACCAAAACATACCTCAAGCCCATCAAGCCTTAGGAAAAAGATGTGGGTACTACTCTCGCATGTTTCTCTCCACTTCCCAAGCAGCCTCCTTCGGCGAGTGAAAACTCCACTTCACCTTTACCATCAGAATCTCTCGATTCCTCAACATTCAGATCTATTGATCCAATATCTCTATTGGCTCCTCCTCGTAGGTGAGATCCTTAGCAATCTCCAACTCTGGTGGGCTAAGCACATAGCTTGGGTTAGAACGGTACCATCTCAATATCGAGACATGGAACACATTGTGTAGTCTGGACAACTCCTCCAGTAACTGAAGCCGATAAGCGAGTAGCCTAACCTTCTCAATGATCTCGTAAGGGACCACGTATCTCAGACTCAACTTCCCTTTCTTCCAAAATTAGATTACCCCTCTATAAGGTGACACTCTTAAGAACACCCTATCTGCCACCTCATATGTCACCTCTCTGTGATGCCGATCAAAGTAACTCTTCTGGTAATCCTGTGCGGCCTGCATACATCTTTTTACCACATTCACCTTCTCGAGGGTTTGCTGAACTAACTCTGGACCCTCTATCTATTATATGCCTTCTACATCCCAATATGCTAGACCCCGGTACCTCCTCCTATATAATGTGTCATACGGTGCCATCCCAATATGATGATCCCAGTTACCCCCGAACTCCAGCACACATGATAGTCCGCTCAGACTGACCATCAGTCTGAGGATCGAATGCGGTGCTAAATCATAATCTGGTGCCCATCGCATCTTACAAACTCCTCCAAAATCGAGAAGTGAACCGTGGATCTCTATCTAATATAATGGACGTAGGCGCACCATGTAACCTCACTATCTCTGCAACATACTAGTTTGTCTAAGGTGTCATCTTATCAAATCGCCAAGAAGTGTGCAAATTTTTTCAACCTGTCTATTATAACCCACACGACATCATGTCGCTTAAACATCCTCGGTAACCCCATAACGAAGTCCATAGTAATATTTTCCCATTTTCACTCTTAAATCTCCAAAGGTCTTAATTTTCCTATTGGAGCTTGATGTTTTGCCTTGATTTACTGGCAAGACAGACATCGAGACATGAACTCAGCAATCTCCACCTTCATATTTACCTACCAATACATGTCTCTCACGTCTTTATACATCTTGGTGCTGTCTGAATGTACTGAGTATGGGGATAAATGTGCCTCAGCCATAAGAACCTTCTTAATCTCAACTATGTCCAGAACACACAACCGTCCCCCGCAGTAAAGTACTCCCTTATCATCTAATCTGTGCGGGGTAGTCGCTTTCCCTTTCTCAACCTTCTTCTTTATCTTCATTAAATACTCATCCTCCTTCTGCCTTTCTGCTATCAAATCTCTCATCTGGGGTCGAACTTGATGTTTGCTAACATCTGCCCCTCAACAACATCGAGTTGAACTCTCACCTCCCTCAACGTAAATAATGACTCTGCCCTGTATGTAACTAAATCCTCATCCTCACTACCCTTTCGGCTCAACGCATCAGCTACCACATTTGCCTTCCCGGGTGGTAATAAATCGTGCAATCATAATCCTTTAGAAGCTCATTCCACCTTCACTGTCTCAAATTCAATTCCCACTGACTAGTAATGTATTTAAGGTTCTTGTGATCGGTGAAAGTTTGAAAGGTTTCACCGTACAAGTGATGCCTCCACACCTTTAAGGCGTGAATGATAGCGGCTAACTCCAAATTGTGGGTCGAGAAATTAACTTCATGCTGCCTCAACTGTCAAGAAGTATAAGCAATTACCTTTCCATTCTGCATCAACACTCCTTCTAGTCCTACTTTTGAAGCATCAGTATATACCACAAAGCCTCCACCATCTGTTGGTAATACTAACACTTGGGTCTCCACTAACCTCTTTTAAACTCTCAAAAACTCTCTTGACAACGCTCATTTCAAATGAACGAAGTGTTTTTCTTCAAGAGATTGGTCATCGGTCTCGCCAACTTGGAGAAATTTGTTATTAATCTCCTATAATACCCTACCAATCCCAAGAAACTACACACCTCCGTCACATTTCTAGGAGCCTCCCACTTCTAAACTGCTTTAATTTTATTCGAGTCCAACATCACACCCTCTGCTGAAATCACATGCCCTAAAATACCACTTCCTTCATCCAAAACTCATAATTTTCGAATTTAGCATACATTTGCTTTTCCTTAGTATCTCCATCACCTCCCTAAGATGTCCCTTATGCTCTAATCGATCCTTGGAATAAACCAACACATCATCTATGAAAACAATCATAAATCGATCTAAGTACGACTGGAAGATATTGTTCATAAGGCCATAAAGGCTTTCGGCACGTTAGTCAACCCGAACGACATCATGGTGAACTCAAAGTGGCTGTACCGAGTCCTAAATGCAGTTTTAGGAATGAAGCTCTCCTTCACTCGCAACTGCCAGTATCTCAAATCAATCTTAGAAAAAATAGTGGCTCCCCTCAATTGGTCTATCAAATCATCAATCCTCGACAGTGGATATTTGTTCTTCACAGTCAACTTATTCAGTTGCCGTTAGTTTATACATAATCGCATGCTCCCATCCTTCTTCTTAACAAATAGCACCGGTGGAGACACACTCGGGCGAATGAATCCTTTCTCGAGGAGTTCTTCCAACTGTCTCTTCAATTCTTGTAACCCCACTGTTGCTATCCTATACGAAGCTACCGCGACTGATGCTGCTCCTAGCAACGTCTCAATCTCAAAGTCAGCCTCCCTCTGCGGTGGTAAACCCAAAAACTCATCTAGAAACACCTCTGGATAGTCTTTAACAACTTCCACATCTCCAAATCCTAACCTTTTCTACTCCATATCTAAATAACCTTATGGCCATTACTGCTGAAACCAAGCAAGATGGAATAACCTTCCGCTCGCCCACAATCAACACCCTTTTCTCACCATCCACTTCTACCACCACTTCCTTAGCGTAGCAATCCACCACAGCCTTGTTTCTAGACAAACATTCCATGGCCAATATCACGTCAAAGTCTGTCATCCTCAACACTATCAGGTCCACAACATAGCTATACACACCAATTTTCAACTCACAGTTTTTCATCACTTTGTCAACCATAACTATACCTCAAGCTGGCATGGACACTGCTACAACATATCCCAAAGACTCTACACTATTCCCAAGCTGCTCTACAACTGACTCACTCACAAAGGAACAAGTAGATCCATGATCAATCAACACCAATGTATCAAATGCACAAATAGATATCGTACCAGTGATCACATTAAGATTGGCTACTGCCTCCATCTCATGTTATAGCATACACACGTGTCTGAGACGGAGCTGCAGACTGAGAAGCTCCTCTGCCCCTCAAAGTGGTACTCGCAGTCCTCCTTCCTCTACCTCGACCTCCACCAGTAGTAGCATCTCCTCTGTTATTGCCCATGGTACTCTCTCCCAAAATAGCTCTCCCCTCATCTTTGACCCTCGCGTAGCAATATCTGATCACATGTCCGAGCTTGTTGCAATAAAAACACAGCTGGCGAGAGTCTCCACCAGTGCATCCTCAAGTACTCTATTGTCTAGAAGTACGAGGTCTATATGGATGACTCCCTCTACTCCCAGATCCACTCCCCTGTCTACTGGCTCCTCCACTAGTACTCTTAGAAGCCCTGTAATCTGTCTTCTTCTGCTCTCTAGTGGCGCTGGAACCACTAGATCTCTTCTATCATTTCCCCTTTATACGACCCTCCTCGATCAAAAGCTCCTCGGCTCTAAGTGTTGTCTCCAAAAGCATCTGATACGAAGGCGGCTTCATGGATATACGGGTGCAAATATTAAACTATAATCCCCTCTCAAACTGGTCTCTTTGCTGCTTATCAGTAGTAACATCCTCGGGTGCATAGCGGGCGAGTCAAGTAAACTACGACTCATACTCTGCAACTATCAGGTATTTCTGCTTCAACTCTAAGAATTCTATCTTTTTCTTATTGCAGTAGTGTGGATGGGTGTATTTGTCGATGAACTCTCTCTAGAAGTCATCCCAAGTAAGTGTGGGAGGGCCATTCTGACTCTTGGGAACTGAACCTCAACTTTTACTCGAGTGTGCATCTCATCCAGCTAAGGATCCGCTCTGTGTGTTGAAGCCAGTCCTCAGCCTCAGCTGGGTCACTGGTCCCCTCGAAAGATTTGGTGTCCTCCTTGCGCATCTCCCTAAAGTTTTTGTCAATGTTAAGGCCCTCTCCCTACTGGCCTCCCTACTGACCCATCATCTATTGCTTCATGGTCTGAAAGAATTAGGCATAAGTAGGGTCAAGTGGTGGTATAACACCACGTGCAGGCGGTACTCTGTGACCTGCGGCTGGTGCCTACCCCTACACGGACTCCTGAGACTCAGCGACTGTCTTGTGTGATACATCATCTATGAGCTCCATCCTAACCAATCACCATTGAAAAAGTTTTAGTTTTATGAAATATGATGCAATGAAACATTTTTCTGGCACAATCTGCAGGGAATCTAATCCCTGCTCTGATACCACTAAATGTGAACCCCAAATTAGACAATTTCATTTTCAGTTAAACCATAAAAGTTGCACCATTTTTTTATTTTTTTAGCATAGTCAAAATCAGACAAGGAAGATTGTAACGATAGGTATACATGCATTCACTAAGCCAATGCCACAGTTAGCCAAATACAACCCAATGTAAAAATATGCAGAAGTAATGGTTTATGGTTTAAAACAATGCATGTGCCAATAACCTATACTATGTGATGTATAGATATACAAAATACAATAGTGTGTGTAGCCCAAAATACTCTAGGAGCTGACCTAAATAACGTGTATCACACCTCTTAGAACTACCAAAAATGGAAGTCTCGACCACCAGCTGCTGTCGCTCTGAGCAATCACCATAAAATCACACATGCACGTGAGTAATGAAAATTATAACCCAGTAAGTACCCTTCACAACACTTACCAATGTAATTTAAGCCTAAGTACTCGTTAGTAAAGTGCATTAAGTGCATTAGGTATTCGAGATAGGTAGTTCATACTACCTTTATTAATTCAATAGTCTTTAGTTTGTTGTCCACGATTAAGGGCATCAATTTCTAGTCAAAGCTAGACTACCATATATTATATTGATTACTGAACTCATTTTCCCCTTAAACAAATCACCAATTTAAGCTGCCAGAGCCATGGGAACAGCCTGGGGAACTGCCAATCCAGGCCATTCTCAAGGCCGTTCTCCCATTCTATTTTGGTGCATAAATAGAACGGCTTGAGAAATAGTTTCCAAAACCATTTCCTAACCCGTTCTAACCTGGTGGAATCATAAATTCAGCACATTAACACATAGCAATTCACACAAAACAATACCATATCCATAAGCATCATAACCAAGTCCAAACACATCAACAACACTCTTTAGAGCATCCAATTTACAACTTAGTTCTAAATTTAATTATACATCCTCAACTTACATTACCAATGTCTCTTAGCAATCATCAAATGGCATCATAATTTCCAATTCACGCACACACTAAATCATACTCACAATAAATCCTCATTCATAATTCAACCACATTAACATATTAATCATCACATTCCACATAATAACACATACACTCATTATTTCCTTTATATTCTAATTTAACCACAATTCATCAAGTGATAAACATGAATGAATGTGTTCATGAAATGAAAATGCAAACACACAATGCAATTGCTTCAAAACCTTTCCTTTTTCAAGAGAGAGTCCACTCCCATTTTCACTTTTGGGCAAAAACCCCTTATTTTAGAATTTAAGAGAGAGTCCACTCTCTTATCGTGCACGTGGGCAAAAACCTCTTGTTTTCATATAAACAGAGAGTCCACTCTTTTTGTGCATATAGGCCATAAGCCGCCTTATACTACGAACACACATAATGATGCTCATCACATAGCCACAAGACATGAGTGAATGAAATGCAATAAATTTCCAAAGGCCTTAGCCAGACACTATCATAATTGAGCACATTGCATGAATCATGTCATCAACCACTTACTCACACGTAATACCATTCCACTTCTCATTAATGCTCTCATAAGCAATTCACATTCCATTTACAATTCCACTCTTTACAACATACATATCCAGCATTCACAATTCTTTCCATCACATAAATCATAAACACATAGCCATATCACTCATACCTAGCATTTCATAACATACATACTCCTAAAAAGCTCACACAATCAATTCATTCATTCAATAGCATACTTGCATATATCTTACCAACATCCACCATATTCAACATACCCTAAAACAATTCATACAACTTCTAAGAATACCACACAAGACCATTCAAGCATGTAATTCCTTTAAGATACATTCCAACTACCATATGAATAAATGGAACATTAATTTCATATATTTAACAATATAGAGACAAATGCTACAATGACAAGTGTAGTTAGGTGCACTTACCTCGAGATTCACGAAGTCGGCTCTTGAACCAACTCTGCCCTGCGTCCCGAACACTACTCCCAACACAAAACAAGCCACATTTTACTTATTATAGTCATTTTCAAACTAAACTCCATATTCTAATACCTTTTCCCCATAAATCCCCAATTACCTAAACCTTAAAATCATTAAACTCCCACCATTCTTACAAAACTAAGCTACATTCACAAACCATTAAGAACACCCATCAAAACCCACAACAACCCTACACAACAACCCTCAATTTTACACAAAAAGTTTGGATGCAAATGAGCTTACCTTGTTGAGATCCGTTCGGGAACCCTGGAGCTCATCTAGGTTACGTTCTTTTTGTGAAAAATTTGAATCTTTAAGTGTGAGAAGCAAGTTTTTATGTTTCACAAGGTTAGAAAAGTGTTTGGGAGAGTTTGAGATGAGTGGAAGTCGGCTGGAAAGTGTTAGGGTTCGAATATAACATTTCCTCTCTCATTTTTTGTCAAAACACGTGTTTTATTTCGGTCTCCTGACAATCAGAATGGCCTACCCAAATCGTTTGGGTGGCTGCTATAGGAATAATCCAGCACAACTTTTTGTGCTGCGAAATGGTGCAGAATGGCCATGGGAACGCTTTTCATGACTGTTCCAACTTCCTTCAAGTGAGAAATTAACAAAAGTACTTCACTCGTACATGTTGGAATAGCTCTGTATTCTGCTTTAGTAGAAGAGTGAAAGAAAACTATTTAGAACTCCATAAAATTAAATTTTGTCCAGTATATATAGCAAATCTTGTTGTAGATTTTCTATTATTCTTGTCTCCTGCTATGTCAGCATCACAATATATCGAGAGGGAATGATACACACTTTGTTGAAAATAGATGCCCATTGATTTAGTGTCAGTAATATACCTCAATATCCTTTTTGCAGCTACCTAGTTAGCCAAATTGGGGTTATGCATATGCTAAGAAACTTTAGTAACAACATACGAAAGATCACGTCATTTGATGCATAAATACTATAAACTACCAACAGTCTGTCTATAAAGAGTTTCATCAAATAATTCACTGCTTAATGTAGACATGGAACGTCAACAATAAACTAGTGTTCCAATAGGTTTCAATGATTCCATATTTGTTTCTTGTAGAATGTCAGTAGCATAGTTTGTTTGAGCAGAACTCCATTAAAATCCCATTGTTCTTCAATATAAAGGAAATAATTCAATTTTCCCAAAACCTTGAGTGCAAATTATGATTAGAGGAAAGTATGAACTTTCTCAATAAATAAAGTGGAGTAACATATGAAGATAACGTCATCAACATAAATTAAGAAATATGCAAGAATGTCATCATAATTATAGTAAAATAGTGATTGATTTGTGTGAGAGCCAAATGAACCAAATCACAGTAATAAGTCTCTAAGAAATCTGAACCATGCTCTAAGTGCTTGTTCAAGACCATAGAGGGACTTTTTAAAAAACAAACATGTTTTACTTTAGAAGTCTAATTACATAATACTCCAATTATAAGATATGACAATAGATAAGATGAGTCTGAGAGTAGTATGGTTCATTATCAGACTAAAAGCCTCAGTGTAATCGATGTTGGGTTGTTGGTGTGAACCCCAAAATTTAATTCTTAATTAACTAAAACAAGTATGATTTTTAGTGGAGACATGGAAGGCATTGTGGAGTCGAGACAACTCCTTTAGTAACATCAACCAGTAGGCTAGCGGTCCCACCCGCTCTATGATTTCATATGGCCGCATATATCAAGGACTTAGCTTCCCTTTTTGGCCAAATTAGATTACCCTTGCCATAGTGATACCCTAAGGAAACCTTGTCTCTCACCTCATATACCACCTCTCTATGATTTCGGTCAAAATAGATCTTTTATCGATCTTGTGTGGTCTGCATACACCTCTTAACAACTCTCACCTTCTCTAGGGTTTTTAAGACCAACTCAGGTCCCTTTATCTGTCTCAGCCCCTTGACAATCCAATAGACTGGACTACGACACCATCTCCTACATAGGCCTGATAAGGCACCATCCCAATACTAGAATGAAAACTATTATTGTATGCAAACTCGATCAATGTTAGGCAATCATCCCAATTGCCCCTAAACTCTAGGATGCAAACTCTCATCATATCCGCCACTGTCTAAATAGTCCTTTCGAACTGACCATCATTATGAGGGTGAAAAGTAATACTAAATTACAGTGTCATTCCCATGGCGTCCTATAAGTTCATTTAGAATTGTAAGGTGAACTATGGGTCTTGATCCGACATAATCTACAGAAGGGTCCCATGGAGCCTCACTGTCTCAACTATGTATAACCCAACAAGTCTATCTAAAGTATCATATTATCGAACTATTAGAAACTATGCAAAATTTGATCAACCTATCCACAACTACCCATACCAAATTATGGTTTAGAAACATCCTTGGTAACCCCAAAATAGAGTCCATCATATTCTTCTCCTATTTCCACTCATGAATCTCTAAGGGTCATAACTTTCTTACAGGAGCTTGATATTCAACCTTGATTTGTTGGTAAGGAAAACATAGAGCTACAAACTCCACAATCTATCTCTTCATATTCACCCACCAACACATATATTGCAAGTCTCGATACATCTTGGTACTCCCCAAATGCACTGAGTAAGCAGATGAGTGTGCCTCCATCATTATGGCCTCTTTGATTTCTATAGTATTAGGGACATAAATTTGTCCCCCATAATACAACACCCCCTAGTCATCAAGTTGGTATGTCATTTTTACTTTTCCCTTTTCCGCCTTCTTCTTTATCTTTGTCAAATACTCATTCTCTTTTTTCCTCTCTACTATCATATCACTCATGTGGGACTTTACCCATATATTTGCCATAATCTCTCCTTCCACAACATCTAACTGTATCCTTAGTTCCTATAGTGGAAACAATGACTCCACTTTATATGTTATGAAATCCTCTCTCTCTCTCTCATCCTTTTTGACTCAAAGTGTTAGCTACCACATTCGCTTTCCCAGGGTGGTAATCTGTGGTGAATCATAATCCTTCAATAATTCTATACACCTCTGCTGCCTTAAATTTAAATCTTATTGGGTGGTGATGTATTTCAAACTTTTGTGGTCGGTAAAAAACTTGAAAGGCCTCGTTGTATAAACAATGCCTCCACAACTTCAAACATGGATAATAACTGTCAATTCTAAATCATGAGTGGGATAAGTTGCCTTATGTGGTCAAAACTGCCTTAAGGTATACACAATCACCCTTCCATTCTGTATGAGTACTCCTCCTAAACCTACCTTGGATGCATCGATCCACAAACCCACAGCCATCTAAAGGTAGCACTAACACGAGATCCTTCACCAACCTCTTTTTTAATTCCTAAAAAATCTCTTGGCATTGTTCGCTCCATACAAATAATGCATTCTTCTTTAATAAACCCGTCATTGGCCTTGTAAGACTCGAGAAGTCCTGTATGAGCTTTTGATAACACCCTACAAAACCTAAAATGCTTCACACCTCAGTCACATTCCTAGAGGCTTTCCACTCTTGTATTTCTCTAATCGTACTTGGACCCGATTGTAACCCTTCTCGTGATGTTGCATGCCCCAAAACACCACTTCTTGCATCCAAAATTCACATTTGTCAAACTTTGCATATAATTATTTCTCCTTCAAAAATTTTAACACCTCTCTAAAATGCCCCTCATGTTCCTTTTCATCCCTTGACTAGCACATCATCA
This sequence comes from Breynia disticha f. nivosa, assembly GCA_948193385.1. NCBI lineage: Eukaryota > Viridiplantae > Streptophyta > Magnoliopsida > Malpighiales > Phyllanthaceae > Breynia > Breynia disticha. The sequence goes on from CANYCX010690110.1 coordinate 15,220, forward strand.
ATAAACACTGCCATGGATTTGTCCAAGTATGGTTGGAACAACTTGTTCAACAATGCCATAAAAGCTGCTGGCACATTAGTCAAGTCAACCTGAATGGTTTCATCATGACCTTAAAGTGTCCATACCAGGTTCTAAATGTCGTCTTAGGAATGAAATTCTCCTCCACTTTAAGCTGCCAATACCCCAATCACAGGTTTATTTTAGAGAACATCGTTGCTCCCCTCAACTGATTAATCAACTCATCAATTTTGGGAAGAGCGTACTTATTATTCATAGTCACTTTGTTCAATTATTAGTAATCAATGCACAATTGTAAACTTTTGTCCTTCTTTTTCACGAATAACATCAACGCTCCCCGGCAACACATTTGGTCAAATGAACCCTTATCTAAAAGATATTTTGATTATCTCTTTAATTCATATAGCTCCACAACTGCCATTTTATAAGGTTCCAAAGATATAGGTGTTGGTCCCAACACTGTCTCAATCTTGAAGTCCACCTCCTACTGTGGGGGAAATTCTAATAACTTGTCCAAAAACACCCCTAAAACTCACGCATGGCCTCCACTTCCTTTATTTCCACCTTCAGTTTACCCAAATTTGTTACACATGACAAGTATGCCTCACACCCTTCTCTCATTAATCGAGCTGTCGTTACAGTGGAGACTAAACCTGAAGGAATGGCCTTTTCCTTGCCTACTAATAAAATCTTTCACTCACCCTCAACTTTGACTGCCACCTTCTTCGTACAACAATCTACCACTGCTTTATTCCTAAACAGCCAATCAATGACCAAAATAATCTCAAACTCGCTCATATGTAGTACGACCAAGTCTGCTATGAACCCTAACTCCCCAATTTTTAATAAGCTCTAACAACTTAACTCATCATTATGGTTCATTCCACTAGCATAGAAACTGCTATCACAAACCCTAAATGCTCTACTTTATTCTCGATCCCTTCGACAAAGGCCTCACTAATGAAAAACATATAGATCCCTGGTCAATCAAAACTAATGCAATAAATGAATGCACAATAGTTGAACTAAAAATGACATCAGGGTTTTTAGTCGACTCGTCTTACATCATAGCATAGACACGTGCCTGAGGTGGGGTTGCTACCTGAGATGCTACCCTTCCTCATAAAATGGTTGCTTTTTCTCTTCCTCCTTGTCATCAGCCTCTGAAAACCTCTGTGGAAACTTGATTATCGCCCATACTAGCCTGTCTCAGAGTTCCTCTCTTCTCATCCTCACTCTTCTAGTAGTAGTGTCGAGCATAACGACTTGGCTTGTTGCAACAGTAATATAAAGGGTGAGTGTCTTCACCAGTATAAGCTCTGGTATCATGATATCTAGTGGAGGGTGGCCTAGTGGAGCGCCTCTGCTTATTTTTAAATCTGTCCCTCATGTACCCGCTACCTTGTCCTACTCCCCTAGAGGCTCGGGACTTAGTCCCTCTTTGTCCTCTAATGGTGCTAGACCCATTAGACACTTTCTGCTTCTTGCCTTCTCTTTTTCCCTCCTCAGCGACTAATCCTCTCCCTCAACCCTCGCTCAAATATGTTCATATACATTTGGTAAACGACTACCTCCTCGGTTGCGTAGTAGGATAACCTTGTAAACTTTACTTCATACTCTACCACCGTCATCTTTTTTTGCTTGAGTTTTAGGAACTCAACCTTCTTCTTGTTCTGGTACATCAGAGGGGTATACTTATCAGTGAACTCCCTTTGGAAGTTGGCCCAAGTGAGGATCAGTGGTTCAACTTGACTCTTGAGAACCACATCCCACCAGTTCCAAGCATCCTTCTCCAACAAAGAGGTAGTGTTCCTCAATGTTTGCTCTGGGGTGCACCACATCTGATTTAATATCTGCTCTGTATGTTGGAGCAAATACTCTACCTCAACTGCCCTCAAATGACTTAGATCCTTGCTTACGCACCTCTCCAGAGTTTCAATATATGTTCATTCTTGATTGACCCCTTCTACTTTGCATCATCCACTGTATCATCTCGTAGAACAGGGCATAAGTAGGGTCGACCAGTGGTATGACAATATTTTCTTATTGCCCCTCGTGTATAGGGGCATGTCTCTACTCTTGCTTTAACTCCTAGGACTCGGCTGACTCGTGCAGAACTTTTTCGATCGACTCCATTCTAAGTAAATCATAATTTAAAACCCTTTAGTTCATAAAATATGATGCTATAAAAACAACTTTTATGCACAGTCCACATAGAATCTAACCCTGCTCTGATATCACTAAATGTGAACCCAAAAATTTAATTCTTAATTAGCTAAAACAAGTATATATTTTAAAAAATAAGAGTCCCTTTCTAATGTAGCTTCAATACATGGATGATAAAATGTTATGCATGTTGAAAAATAAAACCCTATTATGCGAAAAACCTGTGGCGTAAATAGCTTACAAAATGCTAGCAATGTTGCCTACACGTTTGTCAAATACATGTACATTTCGTTATCATACTACAAAAGATTTCTAGGAGCCGCTGACCTACTCGTCGCATCGGCACTTCTAATATTGCCAAAATCCGCTACAAAAGGTAACCTGCTATGCTCTATATTCATCACAACCAACAATCTTATATGAGTGTTAAACTCGTCATTTAAAGTTTAGGTGCATTATGGAATACAAGGATCTCATGTCAGCTTACTATAACGTTTAATTCCTTGTCCTTATCATATTATCCGTGGGTTTTCAGGCTAACATTGGTCGTGCTTTGGAATATGATGGCCATGTTTTACTAATGAAAATATAGTATAGCAGGAAAGACTCATGTGAATCGGCACGGGGGTCATGCTGGTGTCCTGGAAGTTACAGTGCGACAGCACAGAGGCCGTGTGGGGTGGCATATTAACTATGCGCGAATGCTGGAGTTTCAGTGGTCTAGCATGGACCGTGCTGGACTGCAAAACCTCAAAAAATTCCATTAGCTCATTATTTATTCTCAATAATTCCATACATTAACACACAACAACAAATTCATGGCATTTACAACTATAATCACTACAGGAATTTCCAACACATTGTATCATAAACATATATGGCCAACATCACAACATATATCTAGCATAACTCAACATATCAAATCCACTATCCATATCACCATGAACATATAATTCAATATCGATACAAAACCGTGCCTTCACACATGCTAATGCGCACACTCAATAATGCACGCTCATTTGGGCCAATCCTTTTTTTATTTTGAGAGCTCTCGCTCTCATTTTGGGCCAATCCAACTTTTATTTTGTTTAAAGAGATCTCACTCTCATTTAGACCAATCCTCATTTTTGAGACTTTCGCTTTCGTGTTGGGTCAATCCCTTTTTTCATTTAGAGAGCCATCGCTCTCGTTTGGTAGGCCAATCCCTTTTTTCATTCTTTCATCCTCACCTCAATACACACAATGCACATGAAAATGAAAATGGAAATGCAAATGGAAAAATCATCCATGGAAATGTATAATCAACATTCATACAATCTGATCGGATTTCACATTTCATTCACAAATCTCAAATCAAATCTCATTTCATACGAATTAACATAACTCGGACATTCATCCACTTAGCACATTACACAAGTTCCATATTTTAACATCACATTTATACAACCCATTTACCAAGCATTTAGTCAAATATATTAATCATACAAATACAAGACATACTAAGGTAAGTGTAAATTCGATGCACTTACCTCGGGTCCACAAAGTTGCATTTTGGCACTCAACTCCCGTTTCGATCCCAGTTCTCGTTTCCTACACAATCCATTTCAAATTCCTAATTTACATATTTAATATTCTTATTATTCAATTAACTCAAAATGCTAAAAACCTTCAAATCTTCCTCATTCTCCCATGAAGCCTAGTTTAATTCCTCACCACACTCCTCATTTCTCATCCCCACAAGCACTAATACATTTCCCAATAAACTCACTTAGAATGTCTTTCCAACTCATTCTTCCTACACCACTTTCCATAAAAATCACAACATTTCACCATTTCTACCACTTGCCTTTATTATGTTCGTAAATACCACCTTCCTGAAGCCAAATCATTCTCTTTTTAACCATTTATTCATAATTCTACCCATATTTCTAACCTTAATCATCACATGCAACTTTTAATCTCAAGATTCACAATATTATAAAGTTTTTAGATGTTTACCTTAGCTTTCTTAGCCTTAAATCTACCCAAATCTCCTTTTTCCCTCTAGAATTCATGTGGCTATGGTTGGTTAGGGTTTTTAGTGTGTGGTTGGTGGGTCTGGCATCTTCAAGACTCAAAAAAATAAGTCTGTAGCTTCTTTTTTACACCTCTTATGTATTTCCTCAAAACACGACCTTCAACACAACTGTATCGAGTCCCGTGTCCTGCCTTTGAAACATGGACATAGCCATGCCTTATGTTGTGAGTCACGTACCAGGGTTTTTGTTCTAGTGTTGAGGCATGGTCCGTGCTCAAGCATGTGTCTGGCCCGCACCGACCTAATTTTCTTCATTTTTATCTCATTTTAACCTGATACAATTTATTCTAATTTTAATTTTATTTTTTCTAAACTCTTTATTTTTGGGGATGCTATAGTTGATTAAATCCTTTTGCTACTAAATAAGCTTTGTATTAGGTAATTGATCCATTTGAATTTTTTAACGCTAAAAACCCATTTGCATCCAATATAATTATTGGCTTGTTGAGGTGAGATAAGAACCTATATTTTAATTCTGACAAGAGCTTCATACTCCTAAAAAATAGCACACCTCCAATTTAAATCTTTGTTGGATTGAGTGAATGAAGTAGGCATTTTGTCGTTGTTAACAGTGGCAATAACTAAGCAAGGTTTAAGAGGACCTATTTGTTGTCTGGTGATCATTGGATGAGTCTCTATGGCAATGCCAGATGAGGATAGTTGTAGCACTCTTAAAATTTCTTCCAAAAATAAACTATTAAATAATTATGAAAAATATCAAGTAAAAATGCAAAAGGGATCGAAAAATTTTCACACACAAAAGAAGGAAAATATGCACTGAATCAGAACAAACGGTCTGACCAAACCATTTCCCAAATTGTTTTGTCTATAGGAGAGGTTATTTGGTCAGAAGGGTCAAACGATTTGGGGAACAGTTTGGCCAAATCGTTCATAAAGTCAAAAGACACTTAAAAGGGGCAGAATTGTTTTTTTAATTAGGCTCTAGCTCTAAAACCCCAACTCATTCGAAAAGAAACCCTTTCTCACTCTAAAACTAACCCAAGAACACTAATCTCTCTCTCATTCATCCATTCTCTTCCCCCACTAGTTGAAGGAAACATCGAGAGGAAGCAACCTCGGTGGGACGAAGGAAGACAAAGAGGTAATGTTCCAAACCCCACAACAAATAAAGAAATGTTTGAGTTTTAGGAGTAATGAGGATGGACAAAGGGGTGAGAATTTGTGTGGTTAAGAAGCATGAGTTACAAGCTAGGGTTATGGATAGGAAATGCTTGAGATAGAGAGAAAGAGAGAGAACGATGGAGAGGGAGTGAGGTAAAGAATAATATTAATTGAAGTGAAAACATAAACCCTAAGAGTGTTAGAAGAAGGAAGTGTGTATTATGTGTTTAGTGTGTTTATTTCTGTGAATGTGTTATGCTTTCAGGAGGTGAAATAGGTGCCAGAGGGGAGCAAACACTAGAGTAGCAACCCTAGCTTAGGATATAAGTGAGTGTGTATTTATCACTTAGTTTTCTCGAAGTGTCATTGTATGGGTAAGCATATGAGAATTAATCGCATGGGTTACGCTGTGCATGATTGTGTGTTATGGTTTCTTGACTATTGTTGGGTTTCCAACGTGTATTAGACTCAATCGCAGCTGAATAAAACATCAAAAACACATAAAAACAGCCAAGGATATACATAAAATTGACTTAAAACATGCTGTAGAGTCCGAATAACCTCTAGAAAGGGGGGGATTGAATAGAGGTTACGTGAAAGACAGATTTTTCGAGTTTTTCGCGGAATTAAAATGAGCAAGAGATAGAGAAAAGATAGACAAACGATTTAGAGTGTTTCGGCTTCCAAATCCTACTCCACTACCTAAGCTCTCACTTAAGATTTCAACACTTCACTATACTTTTAGATTTCTCTTGAATTTTGGCTCAAGAAACATTACAAACAATCTCATTTTTGATACTTATCAAAACTACAAAGGTGTACACTCTTTACTAAACTCTCTTTCAATGAAGGTTACAAGAACAAATAAGAATCTAAACACAATTGCTTTGCAAGACAACTTTCAAATCTTTTGGAAGCTTAAGTTCATACTTCACTTCTGTAAGAACTCAATATATAACACTTCTAGTGTTTTTGTCCGTTGTACACACTTTATGACAACTTTTCCTTGTCTTAAAATATCAATTTTTGTCCACTGTTTGCTACACCAGTCGACTGGTTTTTCCTGCACTTGAGTAAAACCACTCATAAGTCGACTTACCATTTTACCAGTCGACTGGTTGGCAACACATGTCATTTTCCAATTGCGTTGTAAAAACGCAGCTTTAAACTGGAGAGTGCGGTCGGGAATCCACTTCGCGTACTAAAAGAGTCGACTGGGACTCTTTTCAGTCGACTGGTTTCTTCTGCCAGTCCACTGGCATACCTGTACAGCCTGCCTTTTTGAATTTCAAAAGTTATATCCCGATTTTTAGGTCAAAACCACTATGCACATCCATAATTTTTGGTATTCATTACCTTCAAACTTTCCACCAAACATGTCCCTTGTTTTAGTGTCAAAAGATATAATTCTTACCATACTTTTATGATTTGTGGCTCACATGAGCTATCCATTACCTTTACTAGTTGACTGGTACATGTTCCAGTCAACTGTCTCAACCTGAACACTTTGAACTAGTCGTTGCATTCTTCCCGCATTGAATTTCTAGCACACCAGTCGACTTACCGAAACACCAGTCGACTGGTGCCTCTGCTTACTCAACTGTTTTTCAACTTACTCAAGTAAACTCAATTTCAAACTTTCAAATACAATTAAATTCATTAAGCTTTTGATCATTTCAAAATTTTAACAATC
>CANYCX010690164.1:0-14554 GCA_948193385.1 Breynia disticha f. nivosa
CAAAAGACTATTTTAGTATTTATATATAAATATATATTTTTCTTGACGAAACTGGAGGATATGTGTCATACATTTTTTTTAGTCAAGTGTTCCCATTTAGTACCTGTCAACAAGTATAGTATCAACTCCAACTTTTCAATAGAAACTTTCGTGGAAAATACAACCAAACATAAATTCCAACTATGAGAAAGTTGATTGGTTCACAAAAAAGGAAAAGCAGGCCTGTTATATATTTTAGAGTAATAATTGCGTATGAATTATCCTCCAACTTTGTTTCATCATCACATAGACTTCTTTTAGATCTAACAATTCCATGGGGAACTCCCTCAAGGATACATTTGAAAAACTAATCCAAATAGCTCTTCAAGTTTCAAAAGCTGCAGATGAGGCTGTTTCATTCAAGCAAGATTGCAGCCACATAAAGCTGAAGACCAAGGAGCTCGCTCAAAAGATCGAACTGATTACTCACCAGAACATTGAATATGATCGCCCCTTTCTCCGAATTTCTGCTGAAGTTGAACAAGCTCTTCACAAAGCGCATTCTCTTGTCCTTAAATGCTCTACTGTCAATCCCCTCCAGTTCTTGGTAAGCCCCCATGGTCTCATGAAAACCTCCCGTGCTTTAGACGCCTGTATTCTAGATGTTGAGTGGCTTAGTGAAATGCAGACATATAATTATGCTAGTCCTGATCTCCCTAATATTGTCATGAGTAATCCGTTTCTTGCTAGGATATGGTCGTATATTGCACAGCTACATAATAGTTCTCGAGACAATCATCTAGATGCAGCAGAGAAGCTGCTATTATTATCTGATTATGATGAGGTGAAAAAGTTGATTATTGAGGAAGGTGGCATATTGCCATTGCTAAATTTGCTAAAAGATGGAAGAATGGAAGAGCAAGAGATTGCTGCAATGATAGTTGGGAATTTGGGATATGATTTAGAAAGCGTTGAACACCTCATAGATGAAGGTGTTTTTACAGTGTTGAGGAAAATCCTTAAAGAAGGCACTATGGGAGTTCAAGCTGCGGCTGCATGGGCTATCTCTGAACTAGCAGTTTCTCATCCAAAATGCAAAGATATTTGTGTCAAAAACAATATAATTCGCCTTCTCATTAATCATCTTTCATTTGAGATGCTTCATCAACATATTCAAAACTTTGTTCCCATCAACAAGGCAACTACTGTCCTTGGAATTGTGAGCGCAAGTAATTATATGGACAAGAGGAAGATCCTCAACGATGACGATGAAGAGCAGAATAATCGGAGAAATCATCAATTAAGTCTTTCACTCTCCCGTGAAATTATAATGAATAAGCAATTGGAAAATCCAAAGACCAAGGCATACAGGAAGACGATGGCAGCTAGAGCACTCTGGCTTCTTGTGGAGGGCAATGACACAATATGTCGAATCATCGTCGAGTCAAAAGCATTGATGTGCTTCACTAATCTCTTAGTACAAGGACACGAAGATGTTCAATACTATTCAATTATGGCATTGATGGAGATAACAACAATAACAGAACAAGATGCTGATCTTAGAAGGTCAATATTCAAATCCAGTTCACCTGTTTGGACGACTCTAATCGGTGGTATCATCCAACTACTTGAAACAGCTCGTCCTAAAATTAGCATTCCAAGCATGAAGACGGTGATCAATTTGGTGAAAAAATTTCGGGCGGTAGAAACAAGGATTATTGATGCTTTGATAAAGTTTCTTGATTATAAAAATGAGAGTTTTGCTGAGTTGTGTGAAGAATCTTTGATTACCCTTTTGAAGCTAACATGCAAAGAATGTCATCAACACGTAGATCACTCTAAAGAATTTATTTCTAAAGGCGGCCTAAGTCACTTAATGGAACTAATTTACGTTAGAGGAGGATCTAAGAGAGAGTTTGCATCTGTCCTGCTTCGCCAGATTACTTCTAATGTGCCTGAGAGCGGAGAGGTTCCTCAAATCGGTGAATAGGGTAGAGACGTTGAATTGAGTAGAATACTCAAATTGTAACAGACAAAAACAAATTGGCATTACTTGTGCGAGAGCATTGGTGAGATTTTAACTCATTAAATACATCCTGAATTGAATTCTGTTGGAATTTTGATTGTTTCCATTGGATTGGCAGCACATTTCCACAACTCAACAGTTTTGCTGACACATCTCTTCACTTTCATTTTATTCTTCTTCTTTATCATATCTAACAAGCACAAAATATTTTGTTCAAAAATTACAAAATACATATTGCTCAAATCATTCCACTAAATTATAATTCCACTTCTTATAAGTTTTCTCTTTAGTTATTTTGCATGGTTAAAATTAATTAGTAATGCTTTCGTACTTTAAATTTATAGCCAACAGACGTTGTATGTCTTCCTTGACATCGATGAAACATGACGTATTCAAAAAAAAAAAATTTCATCTGGTTCCAGTATTCAGGCTTTGCTCCTCCATCAATTTTTTTTTTTCAATTTTTATTAGATGCCATTGTCAAATGAGTATTGTTTAGTATTCTGTAAGTTTTCAATTTTATTGTGCAATTTCGCATATTTTTTGGGCTTAATTAAAAAATGTGCATAATAAGTAATTAGACTCATTTTAAATTATTAATATTTATGCACTAATAATATTTACGCATTAATTCGATGATTTAAATTGTAACATTTATAGGAATACTTTTAATCTTAACACAAATATAATAATTATAAAATAGTAAATATAGATGAGCTAAGCAAAATGACAAGATGAATTCATGGAACTTAAATGAGCATGGAGGAGAGAGAGAGTTTAGATTTCCATAGGGCATAGAAGAAAACAAAAATAAGAAAAAAGATAAAAGAATAAAGAAACGAAATGAAACTCTAACTAACGTCCCAAAACATTTCTTCTAAAATCAAAATCAAAGATTTGTAAGCTGATTTAGGGATTTCTTGATTGTTCTAGGTGAGTTTCATAGTTGTTTTAACTTTTTCTTCATTTTTCAAAAGTTTTAGAAATTGCAGCACTTTTTATTGTCAGAAATTGAAGCTTATCTAAAGATGTGGAAAAAATTTCATAACCTTTTTTATGGAAATCCCATTTGGGTGATTCTTATTGCATTAGTTCATAAATTTTATAAGGTATAACATATCACAAAATCATATGAAAGCATATGTTTACCTAGGTAACTATGCATGAAATTTAGTAAAAATTGAGAATAATTATATAAGAAAAAGATGAAATTAATATTGGGTTGTTTTACTGAGCAGTGTATTGACTGTTATGATTATGTTTTATATATAATAGGAGATATTGAGTGAGATGATCAGTTGGAGAGCCTTTTATATAGTAATGGTCTTCTGTCTATGGTAACTGTACTTATATGTTCAGATTTAATATACATGCTTAATCATTTAGCTTATTATTTGTGTATGAATGTGATTAGGAATGTTCATTGTTAGATTGTATATTGTAATTGATTAGTAAAATAAGTGTGAAGTTGATTGGATTGGCTAAATGTTGATTATTAGAAGGTCGATTGTGGAAAATGCATGATTTGGTATGATCTATACCACGACACAACGTAATGACACTAGAGTGTTGACGACTGTCTGGTCTTCAGAATTGTAACACGGGCATTTACGCGACTATTTTAATAACCAAGTAAGGAAATTGTTGTATAACACAAGAACCACGTAAGATAATACGTGGATTGTGGTATAACTATTGAGATAAACAAATATAATTATTGAGTCCAAAAATATATTGTGTACTACAATAAATTAGTTATTTAAAAGTAAAAACAAGTAAATATAAATTGCAAAAGAATGTTTTTATAAAATACTTGTTTGTTTGCATAACAAGATTACTAAAATTAAATAAAACTAGATTAATATTAATGTAGTAAAGAAATAAAACAATTGTCCGTTTGGGAAGTTGCGAGATTTTCTCCATTTTCTAGCTCATATTTTGTTTCCTGATGTAATTTTGAGTTCCCAAAAATTCATTTGTCATAGTCATGTCAAATTCTTCATTATTTCAAGCATGTTGTTTACACTTTTATTTTTCTTGAAAATTCGAAATACTTACCGATGTCTGCCACCAATGTTTCTTTTACACTTCCTACTTTCTTGAACAATCGTTTGCTTTCCGACATCTACTCTTTAAAAAACGCAGGATAAGTTTTGTTTTGTTCTTTTTTGTGTTATTTTTTTATTTTCCGGTAATTGTCATGGATTATATTTTTAACCATTTTTTAGTCTAAAAATGGCCCCGAAAAAGGTTATAGTGAATAAGAAAAGGAAAACCAGTGATGTGGTCAAGTCGAAGTCTTTACCACCGAAGAAGAAAAACAAAAAAATTTTGTTGAAGCGCCTCAAATGGTAAGGAAATCCTGTGATGTAAATGTGAAGATTACCGTCTTAGAAGGAAAAAATAGAAAGTTCTGGTCGAACCACCCTAGGGGTAAGTTTTGTGTTTTTTAGTGGTTGTTGAGTTTTATTACGTGAACAACAAAAAAATTTGGACTTTGATGTTATTTGAGGTTTTGTTTGAGATTTTTTTTGACCAACAAAAAACAAAGATCAGTATTCTGACCCAGCTCACCTACTTGGACACCTCTAATCAGTAGCATCATCCAACTACTTGCAACGGGTGGTGAAGAAAATTTTACTGGCAGGAACAAGGATTATTGATGCATTGATAAAGTTTGTTGATGATAAAAATGAGACTAATCTTGAGTTGTGCAAACAATCTTTGATTATCCTTTCGAAGTTGACATGCAAAGAATGTCATCCACACATGGACCACTCTAAGGAAATTATTTGAAAAGACGGCACAAGTCCCTTAATTCCATTGATTCCTTCGTAGAAGGATTTAGGCAAGAGTTTCCTTTGTCCTGTTTTACCAGAATGCTTCTAATGTGCCTAAGAGCAAAAAGCTTGCTCAAATCAAGGAGTAGAATGTGTTTGAATGGACAAACAAATCTCTAATAGTAACCGCTAAACCCATAAAACAACTCTTGAACTTAGACTCATTGTCTCTCAAGCCCATTTAACTAATTAATTTTGTATTCTCTCACCCCCTTTAAATTCAAAAATCATTAAAATAGTTAGTGTCATTAGTTCTTTCCATTAGTTTGATGATGACATAAATAAAAATATATTACGTATCATTTCAACCACCAAACTTCTAAATGTATAATATTTAACTAAAAATCATGTAACTCTACGTTTTAAATTTGTGCTGGATTCTATAAAATTAAGAAACTGAAATGTTTTTTATATATTTTAAATCATAACATAAAACATCCTAATCTAATTACCATATTAAGCACGTATCTTTAAAAACTTTTCTTTATACATATTATTTACGTTACTCCTTATTCAACTTTTCTTCTATGTTGAGTAACTTCATACTAATATTTAGGATATACCATCTACTGTTATTCCATCATATTCCCAGAATATCGATCATATTAGTTAACACATTCATGGATTAAGCTTTGTGTTACGCTAATACGTGCTTTATTAGAACTGCTATATAAAGGCTATAATCTGGATATCCCATATATATAACTATTGCATTCCTCCTGCAAATCAAGTTCAACAATATACAAAATGCTCACACATTCTCATATTAATCAACACGTAGCTCAATCATCAAATCTATCTCAACAACTCAACCTCCGATATAAACATATCACTATATCAACAAAACTGTAAATGACATCATACTCATCCTCTGTCAATCTCAACACATAATATACAAATCATATAACAACATCATATCAACATCTCATCATATGAAACGTGTATGCAAAAGATCCTAATGGCATCAGTAGAAGAGAGAGAAGTAGATCGGGTAGCAGCTGTCCAACCTGTAGAAAAGAAAAGCTCTGACACTGCTAGTAAAAACATCTACCACTGTTAATACATGTACCTGAAACAAGCATCGCAGTTGCGTGAGTTGCGGGCTCAGTGACTAATCTTTAATTCATTTTATAATATCTCGTAAATAGTCATATACGAACTATTCTTTCAACTCAGATTCATTTCATAGAATGCAAATATAGCATATCAACATATCACATTTCGTACGTACATATTCTTCATCCTTTTCATTTTTCCTTTGCATTTTCTTTTTCATTCATTTCATTTTCCGTTGAACTATTCTTTTTTACCTCATTTTGAATTCGATTCGTATACGTTTGAATTGAACGTTCTTGTTCATAATAAATCCTAACTTCTGTCTCCCTATTAGTTTTGAAAACATTTTTCCACCTCCTTTTCATGTGGACCTAACTTCTGTCGCCCTACTTCTGTCTCCGAATGATTAATCATTTATCACCTTTCCATCACCTTTCCATATCATATATCACATATCATATGAAAACATAAGCACGTTCACGTACCTTTTTCGTATGTCTTTTTCTTTTTGCGTACCTGTTCAATTTGAATCGTTTCTACGATTCCCTTTTCATTTAGTATATCACATATCGTAATCATAGAAGTACGCACATATATCATCATTTCGTTTCACTTTTATTTTCGTTTCATTTTCATTTTCGAATAGGTACGTGGATAGCATAATTGCATTCACTCATCATCATACATAAGAAATTAAGCCATATACGTAACATCATTCACAATTCATCGCATATCAAAATATATAACCATTCATTTTAATTTAACCAGATAGTGAGATATACTCACCTCTAACTCAGGTAGACCAAATGTGAGTCCGAACTCTGTCCGTGCCTAACCTGTTGATGCGAAAATCTGTGAACACTAATATCACAACCCGCTAGGCAAGTATACTATCGAACAGTAATCTAGCTACAGAGTATCGGATGTCGATACCACGAGGACAGTGAAGTAATACTACTATCAATCTAAATTATTATCTAATCGGAGCAATTTCGTCTCTTGAAATTAACTAATCATTAAAACTAATCACTAAATCAAGCAGTTGACAGCAAGAAAACAAAGACAAAGAAACATAAATGGATTAATTCAATGAGAGAAAACAGATACCTAGACTCGACTCCTCCTATGCTTTCATATTTTTATAACCTGATTAATCTAGGAACTAATGAATATGGGACCGCGGGAATGTCTATTCTTTGTTAAAATATCTCTCGATTAGATTAACAACTAAGACCAAGTTGATTAGACAAAATCTCTTTTAGACTAAAACCCCTAATCCAGCATTAAGTTTCATACATTCTTCTATTAGTATTACGCTAATACGGAGGAGTTCTGTAATTCTATCTCTAGAGTTGTTTCTGTAATTCTATCTCTAGAGTTGCAGGCAACTCCTTTCAATTATGGGTGACCTAATTTGCACAACGATTTCTCAACCTATTCATGCAAAAATCATGTAAAGCAGTTAACACCACAATTGAATACCAATAAATTTCATTTAAACCAAAATTAAACCAAGTCATAAGTCGTAATTCAACATAGGATTCGTCTAATCTAGATATCCATAGCACTTTAGTTCATGATCAAACTAAAATCAACTAACAAAACTAAAGATAACTATTCAAAAGACAGCGAACCCATTTGAATTCTTACGAAAACAACAAGTCGACTATTTGAGCAAATAAATCTTCAATCTGGTAGGCCTCCGGCTTGAATTTCCACTTCTTTCGGCTCTGCGAATCGTTCTTTGGTCTTCAATAGCTCTCCAAAACTGTCTGACCCCTTTTTTTCATAAAATCTCTTATATATTAGGGTTTTTTTGAGCTCATAAGTTTCAAACGGCCATCGGGAACAACCATAAAACCGTTCTTCAATCCCGTTCTAAACACCATCATAAGGAACGGCCAGGAAACGGCTACCGTTCCTGTTTCGAGTTCCCGTTCTCAACGCTGCATTAGAAGCGGTTTTGAGAAACGACCGAGCTTCCCGTTTTGATGCCGTTTTGAGCGTGAACAGTATTTGGAACGGCCAGTTGACCGTTTTTGCTTGGCGGTTCTTCTGAAGGCACTTCATTTTCCTCGGTTTTCGCTCCGTTTTGACCCGTATTTTGCCTTTTTTGCTCCAAACTCCGTGCATGACCTAAAATATAAAAAATGAATAAAATTACGCGGATATCTTGCCGAAATTCACCTAAAAACCAGAGAAATATCGTGAAAATATATAGAAAATATATGAATAAAACGACATTTATCACCTGTCGTCCTAAAGGACAATTCACATTTATCTAGTCACAATCAACTCAATAACTCGGCTACATGCATGTTCTATCAAATTCGTTTCATTTGCCTCTCAATTTTACAAACCTTAGCCGAAACCTAACAATTTTCCTATCGTTACTCATATCGTTAATAACTAAATATAACTTAATTATAACTCAATTCCTAACTTAATTTCTCAAATCATTGATTAATTCTTTCAATAATAAAATCGAAACATTTATAGTAAAACTCGTAAAAACTTACGAAACTTTTGCGTTTTACCTGTTTCGCTTATACCACTAGGTTCCTGACTCGAAACTACGATTGGTTCGTTAACTCGAATCACGTTCTTAGCTTAATTCTCCAATCTCCCTCCTTAAATCACTCTTGCTCGCCTCTCACTTTCTCTCGTTTTCTCTGGAATGGTTTTGATAGTTTTGACGTTTCTGAGAGAATCGAGAAGCATTCAACCTTGTGTTTTTTCACAGAATCGGTTGAATACGCATGGTGGGCATGGAAGTATGCGTGGTCGTGCCCACCATGCATTTTTGGGCCTCCACCACGTGTTCTTTTATGTCCTTAAGGCCTCTCGTTTTCCTTGGTTACTTAACGTCACCTATTTATCACCCTTATGTCACCCTTTCATATCTTTATTTCTAATCATTTATTTTTATTATTTTTATTGCAAAAATCTTTATTTTTTTTAAACATATTATTTAAAATCTTCATTAAGTAATTCAGGACGAGGATGTTACAAATCACCCCTCCTTAAAGAATTTCGTCCTCAAAATTCACTTCTATGTTCTTTCTCTGTTTTCTATCTCTTATACTTCGATATGAATGGTTCTATATGCATATGCATTTACTCATTATAATAAAATGTACCTGTAAAAAGATGTGGATAATCTTTTCACATTCTATCCTTTATTTCCCATGTTGCTTCTTCCAGATTGTGATGTTTCTAGAGAACTTTAACCATTGGAATCTGTTTGGTTCTTAGCTGTTTTGTACTATGATCCACAATCGGTATCGGTTCTTCTCTATAGTTTAAATTTTCTGATATCTGCACTTTCAATTCAGGTATAACATGGGTAGGATCTGATCTATACCTCTGTAGCACACTCACATGAAAACATCGTGAATCTGTGCTAACTCAGCAGGTAAGGCAAGTCGATAAGCTAAAAGACCAATCCTCTCTATAATTTCATATGGTCCAACGTATCTGGGACTCAATCTTCCTTTATTTCTGAATCGCATTATTCCTTTCCAAGGCGAAACTTTCAAAAATACTTTATCCCTGATTTCGTATTCTATTTCTCTTCTATGTTGATCGTAATAGCTCTTTTGTCTATCTTGTGTTGCCTTTAGCTTACTTTTGATTAACTCTACTTTCTCTATTTTCTTGTACAATTTTGGGTTCTTCTAATATTTCCGCCCCTTCCCTATCCCAGAATACTGGACTTCTACATTTACCTCCATATAGAGCTTCATACAGTGTCATCCCAGTGCTACTATGATATTAATTATTATAAGCGAACTCCATCAAAGGAATGTACCTATCCCAAGAACTCTGAAACTCTAAAACACACGATCTCAATATATCCTCCAGAGTCTGTATCGTCCTCTCACTCTGTCCGTCAGTCTGAGGATGAAAAGTTATACTAAAATGTAACTTCATCCCTAATGCACTCTGTAATGCCTGCCAAAATCTGGAAGTAAATCTCGGATCTATATCCGATACTATAGACACTGGAATACTATGTAGTCGAACTATCTCTCGCATATACAGTTTAGCTAACTGTTCTAAAGAGAAGTTGACTCTGATAGGTAAAAAGTGTGCAGACTTAGTCAATCTATCAACTATGACCCAAGCTGAATCTTTTCCCATTTGTGTTCGAGGTAAACCTATCACAAAATCCATGGTTATTCTTTCCCACTTCCAGACTGGTATAAATAAAGGCTAAAGTTTTCCTACTGGCGCTTGATGTTCAACTTTTACTTGCTGACATACCAAACATCTAGATACAAAATTAGCCACATCTTTCTTCATATTTGGCCACCAATAATGCTGTTTTAGGGTATTGTACATTTTAGTCATTCCTGAATGTATAGTATAAGGTGCATTATGTGCTTCATCCAGTATCTTCTGTCTGATACCCTCAATCTCTGGTACACATACCCTGGTCCCTAACATCAAAAACTCGTCAACCAATTGGAATGGAGTCTCCAACCCCTGATCAACCTACTCAATTATTTTGACACACTCTTCATTATACTTTTATGTTGCTTGTATCATTCTTAATAACATAGGTCTAACCATCAACTATGCAACTAACACTCCTGATTCTGTCAACTCTAACTTCACATTTAAGCTTCGTAAAGCTATCAAATCAGTCATGCGTGTTAATTGCAAACTAGATATAGCAACACTTGATTTTCTACTGAGTGCATCAGCAACCACATTTTCTTTTCCAAGATGGTTTTCGATTGTACAATCATAGTCTTTCAACAACTCTAACTATCTTCTTTGTCGCATATTTAATTCTTTCTGGTTCATCAAATATTTCATACTTTTATAGTCTGTAAAAATCTGAAACGTCTCGCCGTAAAGATAATGTCTCCAGATCTTTAGAGCAAACAGTACGTTGCAAGCTCTAAATCATGTATTGGATAGTTCAACTTATGTGGTCTAAGTTGTCTCGAGGCATATACTATCACCTTCCCGTTTTGCATCAATACGCATCCAAGTCCTTGATAAGAAGCATCACTATATATAACAAATCCTCCAGTGCACAAAGGAATTGTAAGGACTGGAGCAGTAGTTAATCTGTAATTTAATTCATCAAAACTTTGCTGACATTGATCATTCCACTGAATAGCTACATTCTTCCTCAGGAGTCGTGTCAGGGGAGCAGCTATAATCGAGAACCCCTCTAAAAATCTAAGATAGTATCCTGCCATACCCAGGAAACTACGTACTTCTATAACAGTCTTAGGTTGTTCTGAATTTAATACTGCTTCTATATTCTTCGGATCTACCGATATTCCTTATCCTGATATCATGTGTCCCAAGAAAACAATGTGATCCAACCAAAACTCACAAAGGCTCAGTTTCACATATAATTATTTTTCTTGTAAAGTTTGCAAAACAATTCGCAAATGGTCTTTGTGTTCATTGGCATTGCTAGAATAAATAAGTATGTCATCTATGAATACAATCACAAACTGATCGAGGTAAGGCTGGAATATATTGTTCATCAGTGTCATAAATGCGGCTGGAGCATTAGTTAAACTAAATGGCATAACTAAAAACTCGTAATGACCATACCAGGTTCTAAAAGCAGTCTTCGGAATATCTTCCCGTGCTATCTTGTGTTGATGATACTCAGATCTTAAGTCAATCTTAGAAAATACTGTGGAACCTCTCAATTGGTCAAACAGATCATCAATTTGGGGCAATAGATATTTGTTCTTAATAGTTACTTGGTTCAGTCTTATATAATCTATACATAACTTTAGTGTTCCATCTTTCTTTTTCACAAACAAAACTGGTGCTCCCCAAGGTGAAACACTAGGTCGAATGTAAC
This sequence comes from Breynia disticha f. nivosa, assembly GCA_948193385.1. Classification (NCBI taxonomy): domain Eukaryota; kingdom Viridiplantae; phylum Streptophyta; class Magnoliopsida; order Malpighiales; family Phyllanthaceae; genus Breynia; species Breynia disticha. The sequence continues at coordinate 11,744 of CANYCX010690164.1, forward strand.
CTTTTTCAAGTAATTCTTGTAATTGTTTCTTTAATTCTTATAATTTAGGTAGTGCATTAAGTACGGTTATATGATATAGTGTTGTACCTAGGATCAACTCAATAGTAAATTTTGTCTCTCTATCAAGAGGTAATCCTGCGAGGTCATCCTGAAAAACATCAGGAAATTGGTCTACTATTGGTATTTCGTTAACATTTTTAGTTGTTGTCATACTATCAACTACATGTGCTAAATAAGCATCACATCCGTCTCATATCAACTTAAAAGCTTGTAATGTTGATATCAAACAACTAGGCACTATCTTTCTTTCCCCGTAAAATATTACTTTCTTATTTCTAGATTCAATTATTAATTCTTTAGTCAAACAATCAACTTTAGCTCGATGACGAGCTAACCAATCCATACCTAGGATAAGGTCAAAATTCGTTAAGTCTAACAGGATAAGATTGGTCGTCAATTCTGTATTTTGAATCTTTAATTTACAATCTTTATATACAACATTAACCCACATCATTTCACCTAAAGGAGTAGAATCTAGATCTATCAAAACATAAGTAAGAACATCAAATAAAAGCAACTCACCAGTGATAACCTCAGGAGCATCAGTAGCCTTCTGTCGAAACATAGCAAACACCCTAGCCTGTCCCTAAGCACTCGAGGCTCTTCTACTCTGCTCGCAAATGATCCTGCTGTACCTCTGCCCCTACCTCGGCTACCACTAGCTACAGTTAATGGCTCACTGCTCTGTACAATAGACTGTATTGGAGGTGCAACTCCAATAGATCCCTCTCCAATCACATGATCTAGACAGTCTCTTATAAAATGTCCTAGTCGCCCACGAATAAAACAGCCACCAGTCGTCCTCCTACACTCCCTGTATGAAACCTCTAACATTGGGGACATGCAACTCTGACTAGTCTTGTCACTGACTCTGACCCACTCGGTCGTCCTCGACCGATACCTCTACCGCGATAGGATTGTGTTTGTGAATAAGAAGGTCGTGATCTACTCATGGTAAATCCTCAGTATCCAGATCGAGTCTGAGTGAACTCAGGTCTCCTTGTAGACCTACTAGTCTAGCCCTGTGGTACAACTCTCTTTCTTTTATCTTTCTTATCCCTCTCCTCAAAATCCTCCTGTACTCTCAAAATTGCCTCAGCTCTAATAGCGACATCCCTCAATACTTTATAATCTACTGTCTCTATATGAGGAATCTGTCTACGAATCTCCTTATTCAATCCATTTTCAAACATTTTACACTTTTCTCTTTCATCCTGAATCAAACTCGTTGCGAAATACGAAAGCTGGGTAAATTGTAGCTCATACTCAGCTACTGTCATCTTCCCCTGCTTTAAAGCTAAAAAATCTCTCCTCTACGCATCTCTATAAAAATTTGGTGTGTATTTTCTCCTGAATACTCGCACAAAATCCTCCCAAGTCAGTACCCTTAGAAACTTTAAAGTGAGACTGTCCTCCACCAACTACAGGCATCCCCCTATAATAATGAAACAACAAACTCCAACTTGTCTGCTATACTCGCCTCTATCATCTCAAATACACGGATCAACTGATATAACCAATCCTCGACAAACTATGGATCAGTAGTACCTCTAAACTCAACAGCTCCCAATTTCTTCAACTCCTTAAAGTTCCTGGATCTCACATGAATAGGAGTCAACTGTGGATAGATAGGATAGTACTGTAGAGGTGGTGGTGGATATGGACCATACTAAGGATAATCTGGGTCATAAGGATCATATCTAGATCCTACTCTAGAGTGAGACAACTATACTATCTCGTGTGGATCCACTGCTCATCTCACTCTGTAAGTGGTCTAGAGCTGGATGTCATATCTATCAATGAAATGTAAACATGATCAACACACATAACAAAAATACACACTTCAAACATGTCAAACAATAAAATTTTCACACATTTCCAGAGACCATGTCCCTTCTCTGATACTAAAATAAAACATCCTAATATATTTACCATATTAAGCATGTATCTTTAAAAACTTTTCTTATAATTCGTATACATATTATTTACGTTACTCCTTATTCAACTTTTCTTATATGTTGAGTAACTCCATACCAATATTTAAGATATACCATATACTGTTATTTCGTCATATTCCTAGAATATCGATCGTATTGGTTAACACATCCATGTATTAAGATTTATGTTACACTAATACGCCATTTATTCTTTATTGAGCAAGTTCATATTTTATGTAGAACTGCTATATAACGGCTATAATTTGGATATCCCATATATATAAATATTGCATTCCTCCTTCAAATCAAGTTCAACAATATACAAAATGCTTACACATTCTCATATTAATCAACACGCAGCTCAATCATCAAATCTATCTCAACAACTCAACCTCCGATATAAACATATCAATATATCAACAAAACTGTAAATAACATCATACTCGTCCTCTATCAATCTCAACACGTAATATACAAACCATATAACAACATCATATCAACATCTCATCATATGAAACGTGTATGCAAAAGATCCTAATGGCATCAGCATAAGAGAGAGAAGTAGATCGGGTAGCAGCTGTCCAACCTGTAGAAAAGAAAAGCTCTGACACTGCTAGTAAAAACGTCTACTACTACTAATACCTGTACCTAACGCAAGCATCGCAGTTGCGTGAGTTGCGGTCTTAGTGAGTAATCTTTAATTCATTTTATAATATCTCATAAATAGTCACATATACGAACTATTCTTTCAACTCATATTCATTTCATAGAATACAAATATAACATATCAACATATCACATTTCGTACGTACAT
>CANYCX010690196.1:0-10260 GCA_948193385.1 Breynia disticha f. nivosa
TGTATTGATCATTCATTGTGTTGCATTATTGTGTGACACTGAGATATGATATAAAGGCAGGGCCTGATGATTCCGGGCGAGAGCTCGATACCGATTTGGGACTGATGATTTCGAGAGAGATCTCGATGCCGTACTGAGTACGATGCCGATCTGGGACAGAGAGAAAAATGAAAGAAAAGAAAAGAAAAAGAAAGAGAAAAGAAAGACCCCGGGGCAGACATTTAACCTTGTGAATTAATTGATATCCATTCAAATAATTAGTCATTAGAGATTCTTGTGGGCCAAGATCCACTTCTTGCAATAACACCCTGGTTAAGCTGAGCATGTACACCTAGGATCAAATGGACTCCTGGATCAAATGGGCTAACACCTTTAGTGTCAAGCACAAATGCCCATTTTACGTTGCCTAGGTATGGCCATACCTTTCCATGTTAAGTCAAACCCACATTCATAACTCACACTTCAAAATGAAAAGGGACGTACCTAGGACTCCTAACATACGTGATCGACGTTCGATGTTCTTAATGTGGATCAAATTGGAAAGGCAACTGTATGATTTCTTATTTCTAGGGATTCATTTTAATTACGGCTAACATGCAAAATTCTTTTTCGTTCATCCATACATAACATATATAATGTGTATAAATTTAAACGTGACAAACATGGGCCTAAAAATTACAACTTAAGACCTGTACTATTACATATAGTTTTTGAGTTTGGGCTTCTCCATTCTAATGGGCTTCATACTCCTTGTGAGCTTATTATAAATTTAAAAGTTTTACAATAACCCTCAATGGCACGTAGGCCATATTTAAAATTACAAAACTCAGGGACCATGAATGCACCATGCAAATCCATTCAACATATTCAAATAAACATACATGACATTGCATCATTCATGGATTAAGCAAAATTTGATTTTTAACCTAATTTCCTAGTGCATTATGGAAACTATATTTGGGGGCTAATTAGGATTAAATCTTATGATGGGCTTGGAATGAGGCCCAATAGGCTCGTCGAATGAACCGTCTCCAAAAAACCCTAACACATGCTAGATGTTCTTGTGCTTTTGAACATTTTAGCAAATTTTTTATTTTGTATATTTCAATTTTATGACAAAAAAGACATAAACATCAAAATTGCAAAATTTTACATAAACATTAATTATAACAAAATAAAATATGAAACATGCATAATATACACATGCATACATGGCATAATACACAAGTCATCAACTATGATGCAACTTTTACTATATATCCCATAATGCCAAAACAATTAGCAATAAAGAAAAAAATGAGAACAACCATATTAACAATATTTATTCATACATTAAAACACTTAATCATGAATAAACATTAATTTAAGTTTAACACCAAACATACCCTAGATTGATTTTAACAATTTAATCACACAAAACAAAAACTTGTTGATTAAAAACATGTTACAATCACTTTTAGGGCCATATCTTCAATCAACTAGGTTATTAGGTTACATTAAAAATTCATTCGCATATCAATTATGATCAGACTTGATTAACACAATTAATTACATTTCAGATCATTAATTAATAATTTTAATACACTTTTAATCAATCCCAATAAATTTTTACATTTAATCATACAAGACAAGCACATCAAAACATGCGAACGAGTCGATCTTTTTAGGTCAATTAGGGTTTTGGCCACAAAAATAGACAATACCCTAAATCACTCTAAAACTATCTTGGATCAGTTATAAAAAGTAATTTACACTCAAATTAACCAAATAAAGTAGTTCACATATTTGATTAACACAAACCACCACATAAAATGCAAGATCATACAAAATAAGGTTACATAAGACCAAGTTATGATTCGGCTAGCAAGGATTTTCAATTCCATCCATTAAATTATTCTAAACCACCCTAGGTCATTTTATAAACATGATTTAAAATTCAATTAATCATCATATAACCTTAACATGTTCAAACATCCCATATTATACATATATACAAATTTCAGCATGCTAGTTTCTATGTTCTAACCGATTCTTATCATCTTTCATGACATAAACACCACAAAAAAGCATGTAAATGGCTATGATATCAGGTTTTCCTAAATGTCTAAACATTCCATAGGCAGTGAAAAAATTGTAACTTTATGGCAAAACATACAACAAAAAAATGTCAAGATCACATGCATGCATAACTTTACAAACTAGTTAGCTAGTTTTAGGTTTTACCTTGAAAGATGATATCTTTATGCTCCAGAATGATGCACTGATTCAACCATGTTCAATCAGATAAAACATCACATAAAGGTTGCACTCAGGCGACCCTCCTCTAGTTTCACACACATACAATCGACTAGTGTGCTAGCACTTAGATTTTTGGCAATTTTGGCGTTAGAATTATGATCAAGAAGTTTTGACTCACCTAGGGAAGTATGTGAACGTGTTTAAAAAGCCAAGAAAGAATAAATTATACCCTTTCTCTCTTTTAAATACGTCTATAAAAGAGGGAGTGAGAGATATGTGTCAAAACCCTAATTTTAAAGCCTTTATCCTTAGCCAAATGTGTAGATAGATTAGGTTAGATAAGAATCTAATTTCATGCCATCATACATGGCCAATAATGCTAAAAACTCTCTAGGATTATTTTGAATTTGAATTCATAGCTTTATTTCACTTTAATTGGTCATTTAGATCAAACAAAAGACCAAATTAAAAGGATAAACCTAATCCAAATATTCTCTCCTCTTTATCCAAGAAATAAGCAATAACTAAAAAATATTAATTCTCATTTTTTGGCAGCCATATTTACTTGAGTTTTTGGCCCCAAATATGTCCAAAATTTATCCAATTAAAGCCTCACACATTTTTCCAATAAATTGGCCAAAATATGTGACCTTTAAAGAAATATTGAAAATGCTCTAATGGCCAATTTTTCATCTGCGATCCTTTAGGCCCATTTAAAGTTGGCATTAGGAAATATAAATTCCTAAAGGCCACTTATGCACTCTATCAAGTCATACTGATATAAAAAATTAAATGAAGATGTGGTCACATTCAGTTGACCTAACACAATTATACATAGTTACTTACCTTAAAATGTCAAAATAAGCATAAGGCATGGATTGAGTCCTTCTCATGTGTTCTAATTATTTTTTTGATATTCCAGTGACACTGAACTCAATTAGATAAATAATAAAACTCATTATTTATCTATGTGTGGCCACACACTCCTCAGTTCACTCATTAAGCGGCCTATAACATTTTATCTCTCCTAAAGAGTGAGTAATCCATTCACTTCTCTCATGCTCTCAAATATAAACTAATGCATACTCAATCATACACATACTTGTCACCCTATTATAGGCACGTTATGTGTATGCCAAAGTATTCAAAATTCCATTTAGAGTTTCATAGAGATTTTCTGTCTATGAACTCTGATGTAAGACTTGCACATGAGAACCACTTATGACTTTGAACCATATAGTGTTCTCATTTTTAGATCTAATGTCTTGGACATGCATTCATGAATTCTAATTGACATCTAATGTCCTTTATTTCATAGGACTAACCCACTAAGTTAGAAAGAGCATGTTAGTCTTAATTCACTTAATATTCCTATAGTAGTGACCGATTAAAGATATTTAGAATGAAATCTTTCATTTTAAGGTCTTATAAACATATTCCTCACTCATGCTAGCTTAAGAATTAAGATACTCACTCAAGTAATTTTATCACTTTTTATGCACATCGATAATCTAAAGGTAGAATGAAGTGCGTCAACTTTGAGTGTAATCTATAGACAATGTTTGGAGTTAGGGATGGCACGAACATATCTCTCTTACATTTTGCTCAATCTGACAATTTTTGACTTATTAAGGTACAAGATAAAAATATTATATTGAAGCATGGAACATTGATTGTAACTGAATTCCTCACCAAAATGTAAACTTTATGGAATAATTAGAGGTTATAAGACCTGTTCTAAATACTAAAATGAATTGTTCTTGTGGAGAAGTCAAACTTTATGGTATTACAAATATATTGTTCATGTAGTGCAGTTTTTAAAGGTCCTTGATGATAGTTTTTCCAACATAAGATCACAAAATATTATCTATGATCGTTTAATAAGAGCGTCAACTCTCTTCTTCTTCCTCATTTCTTACTGGATTTGATCCCTTAGCAATTTTCTTTGATCAATTTGTAAAAGGAGAAAGATTTGAAGGTAGATCAAGTTTTGATGGACGGTTAAGTACTATAGGTAGAGGTAGAATTGGAGGTCAATGTTAAGAATAAGAGAGAAATAGTATGAATTTATGTGAGAATATTAACAACAAGATAGAGAAAAATAAAATAGCAAAGACAAATTTTATGTGGTTCAACATAAGTCTATGTCCATGGGCAAAGGAGAGTAGAAATCTATAATAATCAACAAAGTTTTATATAAAAGAGAGTATTAAAGAAAAATACAAAGAGACACACTCAAAATTTCATAGCCCAAATATATCCAAAAGTGTTTCACTCAACAAGAGAAAAATCTTTAAATAAAATGAGACTCTCGTAAAAATCTCAATTTAGAAAGTCTTAAAGTCTCATCAAAATTGTTCTTTAAAATGATAGAAACATCTTGTATTTATAGACAAAGTTTAGTCTTCTTAGTCATGAAGTAATTGAATTTTATTGTTGACAATTTACACTTATTTTGATCAAGTAAAGTTCAATTTGATAATAACTTATGATAAGTTGTATTTTTAAAGGCAACAAAAGTGGCTTGATAAGGTAGAGTTCCATTTGATACCTTCACCTACAATTTACATGATAACTTGCATAACAACTCATATACAAATCCAAATTGAATTTATAATTTGAAAAAGTGATATTCAAGTAATAATTAACTATAAAAAAATCTTTTCCTATTTGTATTTTTATGGTGTCAAAAGCGATGTTATTAACAAATACTATTAGAAACACAGTTATCATATTGGTTAGTAAACATAGTCTAATTCCATAGAGAATTTTTGCTCAATGTCATCCAATGGTTCAACAATTACTTCCATTGCCACAATGAGTCTATGTAGAAAACATGACCTTAGCATTGCTTTGATAGATGAGTTTATGGATGGATATCAAAGTATGCTTTAAATGACGTGCAAATGACACATTTAATAGAGTGAGTGTTGGACTAATGACTATGTTTTCCAGCGTAGTTATCATGTTTACTCGATCCGTGGGGAAAATAAAGGAACATTGGACTGAATTACAAATAAATGACTAGTTGCCCTAGTATAAAAAATCTAACAATTACTTGATTTATTATCGAGTATGATTAAGTTACTTGCAAACTCACCTTCATGAATCAAATACACATGCTACTCATTATATGAATAAGATTTTGTTTTATTTCACCTTTTAATAGTTTGGCTAATCTTTGCATCATAACAGATAATATTATTGCTTTGTTTTTCAATGTAGCATTTTTTCCCTCAGAATCATTCCCGTGAATATTCTAAATATTAGATGCATATGCTTGTTGTCTAATTTGTAGCCTTTATTTTTCCTTTCCATCAATACAATAACCTGTAAGCTTGCAGCGCACATGATTTATTAAGAACAAATGAGAGAAAGGAGAAGAGGAATGAAGGGTTCCATTGTCTGGAACAAAACAAGAGAAGAATGGGAAATAGGTTCAAAAGTTAGCCATTTGGATCAAAAGAAGAATGAATGGTGGTTGGGCTAAATATTTTATGACATATCAGAACGAGTGTCGGCCCATTTGTATCTTATCATTTCTATACTTTTTTTATTCTTTGTAGTAAAGAAGTTAGTTACCATTGTATCTACAACAGTCTGATTTGTTAGCCTATTTAAGGCTTCCCTTTCTCATTAATAATTAAGAAAGTTAGTTTAAATTCATTCTCACAAAAACTTAACATGGATCAGAGCATAATATGCTCTTCTGCTTCTGATTTTTCAGCTTCTCTAACTCTCTTACTTTATTTAAAGAATTTATGTTCTTCTCGAGCAATATGTCTGGGCCTCCATATGCAGCAGTAACTACAAATTAAAATCAAAATAGTCAAGTTAGTAATGTAAGGATGGAAGATCATCATGTCAGTTGTTATTTCTTGCATCCCAATGAGAATCCTGCATTGGTTCTTGTACCGAATTTATTAAATAATAAAAACTACCATACTTGGGCAAGAGCAATAAAAATGGCTCTTTTTTCCAATAATAAATTGAAATTCCTTGATGGTTTAATAACTACTCCTCACAGAGGAGACCCTTTATTTATGTATTCAGAAAGATGCAGCACTATGGTCTTATCATGAACCATAAGATCAGTTTGTGATAACATTAGTAGAAGCATCCTATGATTTGATACAACCATAGATGTATGGAAGGATTTTGAAGCAAGGTTTGTTTAGTTGGATTATTTTAGAATCTCTAATTTACAGGAAGAAATATGTTGACTTCAGCAGAACACTTTCATTTTTAGAGTACTATACTCAAATGAAACTCTTATGGGATGAGTTTGCAAACTTGAGACCTATACTAAAATACACATTTCAACTTCAATATTGTTGTAATCTTATTCTTACCATTTGGTCTTATCAGGAAGAGGATCGTGTAATAAGAATCTTAAAGAGCAATCAACAAAAATTTCTCATCTATTGAACCTCAAGCTTGCTATGTTAGAAATGAATCGAAGAAGAATTATTCTTACAACAAAGTCTTACTTGCACCTTTTATAGTGGAACTAAATGTAATGAGAGAAAATGTTATAAGAAGTGCAGTTTCCCTCTTCATCACTCTAGAAATAGGGGATCCATGAACAAAAATGATTCAATCAACCAAAATAAATTTAGATCTATCAATCAAGTTGAAACTAACCTAATAGATTCATCCACCCTTAAGATGCAGTCCAATGCAAAAGAACAACATCGTAAAAGATGTACTCATCAAATTACTGCAGAACAACACAAACACTATATGCAAATCTTAGAGAAAGAAAAAGAAAAAAAAAAGAGATAAATGAATATTTCCAAAATCAATACTAAATCTTCAGGTATGGATGAAATTTTAGGTATGGAGAACTCACCTTCTTCCCAATGGATGCTACATTCAAGTGCATTTGACCATATAATATGTTGCTTAGATTATTTTTTTCACCTAAAAAAGAATAAGAAACATGAATGTTAGATTACCTAATGGACACCATGTTTCAGTCTTACAAATAAGGACTGTGAAGATTACTTCTCTAGAGTTACTAGATGTTCTTTATGTTCCCATGTTTAATTTCAACATGATTTCAGTTAGCAAGCTAATAAAACCCTTTAAAATACTTGTTAAATTTACTGGTGAACCATGTTAGATTCAAGATACCAAAATCAAGAAGAAGAATGGTTTTGCTAGTAAAAAAAGGCCTATACTGCCTTGACTTCCCAGTAAAAGTAGATGTTCCACTTTTTGCAATGTCTATGAACAACAAAATCAATTATGGCATAGGAGACTAAGGCGAGACTTCATATTTTTTCTATTATAGATCCTAGTAAAAATTATGATTTTACTGAGCAGTGTGATGTATGTCATTTTTCTAAACAAAAAAGGTGTCATTTTCATTCTAGTTTAAGCTGTGCAAAATCTTGTTTTGATCTTATTCATATAGACATATGGGGTCCATATCATACTAGTTTTTTCAAGGTTTCAAGTATTTTTAAATTATTGTTGTGATCATAGTTGCATGACTTGGATATAATTTATGAACACACAAAAGTGAAACAAGAGATTTGTTAAAGAGTTTTGTCTCATATGTGGAAAGGTAACTTAATAAAAAGATCAAATGCATTCATAGTGACAACGGATATAAGTTTTTAATGATACATTATTATAGAGAAAAGGATATTTTACATGAAACAATAGATTATTACAGAGAAAAGGATATTTTGCATGAAACAAGTTATGTGGAAACACCACAACAAAAAGGAAGCATCTACACATTTTACGAATAGCAAGAGCATCGAAAATAAAGGCAAACTTACCTATAGAGTTCTTGGTAGATTGCATCTAATATGCAGTGCTCATCATCAATAGAGTTCACTCTTCTCTCCTATCAAATAAATCTCCTTGTTCTATTGTTTTTGGTTATAACCTTGACCTATCTTCCATGAAAATATTTGGTTCATTATTTTTCATCTACGAGGCAAGAAAATAGAAGCAAGTTTGATAATAGGTCAACAAAATGTGTATTTGTTGGTTTTTTATAGGTTCTAAAGGCTACAAAGTTTTTACATCGAATCAAATCAGTACTTAATTTTAAGAGATGTAATTTTTTTTGTGAGGGAAAGTTTCCTTACCATAATAAAGACTCTGAGCAAATAAGTGACATCCATGATGATCATATATTACCAAGCTATAACATCCTTGAGACAGAAGGACAAGATCCCTCTTCTGTTGGACATAATAGTGTAGATGCTATAGATTCACCAACAAAAGACACTCTTTTGTCGACTCTAGGAGTGGAAATCTCTTCAAACTCATCTCAAACTATTCTCATTGCTCCTTCTTCCCATAATAGTCAACTTAGAAGAACTTTAAGGGAATCCAAGCATCCTTCATATCTTAAAGATTATGAATGTGCTTCTCTCCTTTCAAATTCTACCTTAAAAGTGACTTTCCACATACCTCTCCACATCAAATTTCCTAGGTTATTTCTTACAAAAATTTATCTACACAACATAAAGCTTTTTCAATTTGCCTCTCTTCTTACAGTGAATCAAAAGTTACCAAGAGGTCACAAAACACAAACATTAGAGAGATGCAATAGAGGAAAAACTAAAAGCATTAAAGGAAACCAATACCTGGCAACTAAATTTTTTACCAACAGGAAAGAAGGCCATATAGTGTGAATGGATCCATAAGATTAAGGGTTGATGGCAAGTACACATAAAAGGAGAATTGTTGTAGCAAATTAAAAAGTACATGTTGTGGCAAAAAAGTACATTTTCAAGCTAAAACAAAGTGTACAATACTACATGTTGTCATAGACAAATGCGTGGTGGATGTCCACAACATGTAGTCTATGATGACAATATGTAGTCTCCTAATTGTGGCACAAAATTGAGTTGAATTGGAACTTGGATCAAGAGCTGTTAAAACCTCGTAATAAAAAGACAAAAGAAAGGAAAGCAGAGAAGTGAGGGTTTTGAATAGGGGAAATTAAGAGGAGGGATGCAGAGAATATTGTCAGAAAAAGAGGATGAGGTAGAGATACATTTTAGGTACCGAGACTTGAGCATGTGGGTCTACTACTACTCCCAGCATTCTCTCTCTTCACCAAACACCAACTAGAAGTTGAAATGTTTGGTATTTGCATGTTATGTAGATATTGGATATGATCTTTGTTGTTATGATTGATATTAGGTTTTGTTGAGATGTTTTTATTGTTGGATGATGTTGATTTGGTATATATTTATATATGAGTGTTGTTTGTTATTCTGGACGATAGGACAGGTTGAGGTGCATGTTGATACTCATAAGAGAACATATATGTGTGAGAGATTGTGTTTTTAATTGAGATTGTTTTTGGATTAAAAACAGGTTGATCTTATGTGTATTCTAGGTTATTGTAGATTCACACAAGTTTTACTTAAATGTTACAAGCTTTGTGTTGTACATAACAAAGGGCGTATTAGATCAACACAAGGTCGAACCCATGAGTGTCTTGACTAACATGATCTGTGTTTTGGTTATTTATCTAAATAAGCTATAAATTGTTCACATAAATATGAATCTGTTCGAGTATATATTATATTGTAACACGTATAAGTATCAAAGTTGACAAATAGAAAAAGAAAGTTTTTAATGATACGTTAAAAAAAGTTAACATGCACAGTGATTATGTGATTAACAGGATAATAAAGTTAAGATGTTTTATTTTGGTATCAGAGCAGGGATATGATCCCTAGATAGTCAATTGATGTATGATTTGTGACATGCATTTGTATGTGCATTGTGTGAAATGTGTACTAAATCATTCTTATTTTTGTTTTATAGATATGTCGCAGCCTAGACAGCTTACTGAGAGAGAGGGAGCCGTTGACCCTGAGATACTATTCAGATGTCTTATGCAGGATCTAGATATGAGCCATATGATCCTGACTATCTTTATTATGGTACAGCCTATCCCTATCCACCACCATCATATTATCCTATCTAGAGGGATCCACCTTTGATTGTTTACCAGGTTAGATCTATAAACTTTATGGAATT
>CANYCX010690278.1:0-24204 GCA_948193385.1 Breynia disticha f. nivosa
ATATGAGTAGAACACTAATAATTTATTTACGTAAGTAAAGAATGACTTACTATGAAATTATAATAACTTATTCAATATTAGTCTATACATGCCAAAGTATAATTATACTATCATTTTATATATTCAAAGTTTCACAATTCCATATTTTTTTCAATAAGTTTATACTTGTACTTTCAATTATTTTAAAAGCATAAATATATTTTTAATAACTATAAAACAATTACCTTGATGTGCGTGAAAAATCAACACCGATTTAATGCCCGTATAATTCCTCCTATATGATTAAAACATAAAAGGATTATTAATTAAATATTTATTTATTCCCTATAATTTTTAAATCTTAATTTTTCCTAAAACTCTTTAACTAACTACTTTTCCATCCTTTTATTCAATTTATCAGTTTACATATTTTTTTTTATTTTTGACGAAAAGAAAGATGACATGGCTGGAGCGTGCGTTGCCACGGTGGAGGCACGGCTGGGGCGTCGTGGTGAGTGGTGGCTTCCGGCATTCGTGGAAAAACACGGCCAAACCGTTCGGAGGTCGTGCGGTGGCTTGGGCTGTGCGTCGGCCAAAAGGAAATGGCAGCCGACCACTTAACGGAGACTCATAAAAAAAATAACGAGGTCGTGGCGCGGCAGTGTGAGGAGGCACGCTCGACTTGCCCTGCGACGGCTGAGGAGGATAAACGATCGGCGAAGGTGGAGGAGAAACGACCGACGAAGGTGGAGGAAAGAAGAGAAGTGTCGGCCGGCGTGGTGACGGCGTCAGAGGAAGAAGGAAAAAGAGAGATTCGACAGTTGTGCGTGGCGTGATGTGGAGGACAGCCGGCGAGGAAGAAGAAGAACTAGAGGTGGTGGCGTGGAGGAGGCTGCTTGGAGAGTGGGTCGGAGGGAGAGTCGCCGAGGATGATGGTGGCCGGCGGTGGATCGACGGAGAGAGCCGAGAAAGAGACAACTGAGTAGAGGTGAGGGAGTGAGATCGCCAGAGAGATTGAGAAGGGGGGCGACTGCTAGGGTTTGTGAGGAATGGGAAGGAAAATTGAGGGTAGATATAAGATAAATTCGGGTTAAGGGGTATTGTCCAAAATGCCCCTACCCAATTTTTATTTTTACATCATGCCCGATTAGTCCCTCTTCTAAATATTCATCTTGTAATTAATTTATAATGATTCTCGTATATATTTTTTATTTAATTTAATATACGAAATATCGTATTCTTTAATTTCTTCCAAATACATCTCTTCCCAGCAACTTTTGAAAATTCACATATATACGAAAAATTGTATATTAATTGATTCTATTTAAATTAAAAATATTCTTAATTGAAATAAATTCCCATAGGGAAAAATTTGATTTTTCCTTCAATATTCTCCGTCTTAGTTTTAAATTTTAACTTTTAAAATTTTCGGGGCATTACAGCTACTCATACAACGAATCAATCATCCAAGCTCAATGTATAATCAACTTGCTAATTACCATCCAAACCACAAGTTTACATTCAATCATTCAATTAGAGTGACAAGTTGTGACGCCTTAAAAATTCGGTAAGATAAAAATGTTTTAATTAAATATAAAAAGGTTTATAAATTTTTCGTGAATTAAAATTAAATAATAAAGTGGAGGAGGAAGTGAGAGTTCATGAGAAATACAAACTTTAGGATGTCCAGGTCACTGGGAGAGAGAAAAAAATGAAGGTAGGGATAAACCAATAGTGATCAGGGTTAAAATCGTCAGTTCACGGAAATTCTATATAAAAACATGCCCATCTCTCTCTTCCTTACGTTCTCTCTCTCATCACTCACGTTGTTCCTTTTGAAATTCCAATTTCTTTGTCGAAAACCCTAGCTAACCTCAAATCTCATCTGATCTTGGTGTTTGGGACATCCTAGAACCGATTAGGGTTCTTAAGTTGGTAAGTATTTTTGTAGTGAATACTATAAATCCCCTTTTTGTTTTGTATCTAACTTCCTGACGCAATATTTCATTCATACGAGCCCTGATTTGAGTGAAATATGGCTTGTTGGAAAGCTTGATGGATGTACTACCCATTGGTAACCATTTTTTGTGTAATTTCTTGTTTGGGTAATGAAAATCAGGGTTTGAAAGTGGGTAGGTAAAAGTGACGAGTTGGGTTTTCTAACCCTCATTTCTGTCCGAAGTATCGTCGCTTAGGTAATCTTCCTTGGGATCTAGTAAGGTGATTTGTATAATCAATTTGATTGAGTCTTGAATGGTGTGTGAGTATGAGTTAATGATAGAAAAGTGTTTAGGGTTTCGGGAGGAGAATCGATGATTTAATATATAGACGTTCTGTTGGATGGTAGGAGACATGAAAATGTATTTCATGAAACCTATTGGGAACGTTAAAGATGATTGGTATTAAGGGTATAATGAATTAGGTAAAGGGGTAGGTAAAGATATTAATGAGAAAGAGAAGGAGGGGATTATTTAGGAGCAGTAATCACCTAACCTAAAGAATATTGTTAAATCACCGAGTTGCATAATTATATATATACGTAACTGATGTAAATTTGTGAATTCTATCATAGGAAGTCGAAAATCCGATGCGGGGAGTTCACAACCGGAGCAGTAGGCATTGCTTGAGAGGTAAACAATATGACTGCAACATCCTTATTATGTGTGAACTTGATTGGTAAAAATTGTTTGAGTTGCTGTGTAATCTTGGATTAGTTTATATATATGTGATGATATGTTGTTTGTTTTGAGTGTTGTGAAAGAATTGATAGTGTATGTTGTTTTAATGTGATGTTGATTATGGTGGGATGATGTGATTGTGATGATTTGATATGAGAATTGATAATGTGTAAGTATGATGAGCTTATATGTTTTTGTTGAGGCTATTGAAAACTTATGAACATGGCATCATATGCATATAGGTGGGTAAGACAGGAAAAGTGATAAATGTTGTCTCATAGGGAGTAAAGCAATGGAGGGAGTGGTTATCAGCTCATGGGAGCAATAAAAAAGTATATAAAACATACTTTACCGCGGCACAGTGGAAGGCTCGATTCATTGTTAGTGTTCGAGCGTGCCAGGCCAAGTAAGGGCAATTATTAGGCCAAGTAAGGGCAAGAAATCTATGGTCTATAGTAATTTATAACCAATACTCCCGACCGACGAGGCCCGTTTGTAAATGTCCGAAATTTTGGCCAATTAAGGGAAAAAGTCTAAAACTATACGAGGATGTGTGTCAAGGAAGCATACATATGTATTCATTATGTGGTTTTAGACTTGAATATGTGATTGATTATTGAGGTGTGAAGGTTTTCTGAATTGAGTTGATGTTTATATGAACATATGAAATTGAAATGTATGAAAAAGTATTTATGAATGGTTGATGTTTGTATAATGTTTGAATTGAAGGATTATGATGTGTAATGGTTTAATAAAAGGTGATTTGGATGACTAAATTTGGTTGGAAATGATGTGGATTGAATTGTGGATTGTTGTGCGTGAATTAGGTTGTTATTGATTGAAGGTTAGTGGCCTGATGAGCTACACGGACAAGATGGAGAGTACACGGTTTTGCCGTGTAGTTCCTAAATGCCCGTGTACCACTCCTGTGGTGATACACGGACAAGGGAGGTAGTGCACGGTTTTGCCCGTGTAGAAGGCAAATGACCGTGTACCACTTCTGGTGAGGTACACGGACATTCATGAGTGTACACGGATAAAACCGTGTTACTTACCTTAGCCAAACATCTAAGGATTCCATCACAAGCCATCCTCACCGTAACTCGAACTTCCTATTTTTGACATTATAAGTTCACGTCAATCTCACACCAAGTACCCTTAATGTACTAAACAAATCAATTTTAGCTATTCCTTAATGTCATATACTAATTAAACACCTTAATCATACAAATTCCTACGTTTCCCTTTTCAAAATCTTAAGCATATTCCTATCCTTACTTCCATCTCTCTCACCAAACATTACCCAATTAAATTGATTATGAATACACGGGCAATATGGTCCAAACAAACTTACCTAAACAATGGAACTCAGAAAAGAACTCCAGTTTGGAAAATCCCAAACTCGTCACTATTCACATACAGTTTTTAAACCTCGATTTTGGATACCTAAACCATGATTTAACACTAAAAATGGTTACTAATAGGTAGTAGACATGAGAAGCTTTCCATCAAGCTATCATTTGACCAAATTGGAACTCAAATGAAAGAGATACAATGTCAGAAACTTAGGGTTAAGTATAATTTCAGGATTTACAAGAACAATAGAGAAAGTCTTACTGATTCTTGCTCACAAACTGATTCCAGAACTTCCAAACTCTAAGGTTTTGTGAAAATCGATGGTAGCTAGGGTTTTTGAACTTTGGATATATTTTGATGGAGGAAAAACGTGTAGGTGGTGTTGGAGGAGAAAGAGAGGAGCAAAGTGTATATATATATAAATCGATTTTGGACGGTTTTGCCCTCGATCACAACTGGACTATTCCCCCATTTCTCTTTCTTGGTTGACTCTACAACCTACAATTAATATTTATTCTAGCTTATTAATTATTTCTAGCAAATTCTCATATCTTGCTAGCGAACATTATTTTAGACAATTTGCGAAAATTTGTTCATATTTTCCTACGTATATTAATTCAAATTTTTTAATAAAAGATAAATTGAGGGCGTTACAAGGAGTGTTCCAACCTTGAATTTTAGCTTGAATCAAGGTAAGATTGTCTCCTCATTGTTTCATTCCCGTTTTATTGTAAGCCCTAACTTCGAAAACTCATAAATCTCTCGTTTTAAGTCCGATTTGGGCTAATAAGGGATTGTTGGAAAGCCCTAACCCTTTAATATCCATTTTCACTTATGTTGGATGTTAAAATCATGATTTAGGTACTTGGAATTGCTGGGAAAGTAACGTCCCTGCATTGTGACGAGTTGTGTTTGGCGGATTTGGGTTGTCCACGTGTGTTTTGTCATTAGGTAAGGTTAAATGACATCTATTATGAATGTTTTAAGTGTTGGAATGAGTGGGTGTTGTGAAGGGTATGAGATTGAGGCTAGATTAGACAAATGGTGGGGTTAGAAGAAGGGGAATAGTGAGTTGACAATGTGGAATGTTTTGAGAATAGAGTGATCATCTTAGGACACCTAAACAAATGTGTCTAGGTCATTGATGGGGGTTCCTGTACAGGAATTTATGAAGGGAAGAGTAAGTAGAGTGAGTTGGTAAAGAGAGAGTTATGGAAAAGAAAGAGAGGGGGAAAAGAGATTTAAAACTAATAACACACATGTATAATGTAGACCCTTATCATGCATATTTTATAACTAAATGAATAGTGTTAATGTGGAATTACAATTGTAATTGATAGGGAACGCGAATCACGACGAAGGAGGTTCCTCAGGGAATTGCTAGGCGCGTATTTCGAGGTAAGTAACGTTAACGCAATCCTCCTTGTGTGTACGTTCTGGTTGAATTGAGAATAATGCTTGAAAGTTGAACTATGTGTTGTTGATGAGTGTAAATGGTTGTTTAGTTGTGATGGATGAGTTGGAAGTGTTCATGTTGATGATTTGATGAAATGATTTGTATACCTTGTGAGATTTGGTGTTAATGCGCTTGTGAAGTTCCATGTGACTTGATGAAACTTGGATGCCTTAATTCTATGTGTTGATATTATGTTTGTGAAGGTCACATGACCTAATTAAGGTGGCATGATTTTGGTGGCATGTATGAGCTATTGAAAGTATGGATTGTCGCAAATGCTTATGAGATTGTTGATGCTTAAGTGATGAATCCCACACTTGATATGTGTTTGTAAGCATGGTATGAATTGGCTGGCAAAAATGAATGAATTGATGATATTGATTGTGCATGCATCATACATGCATTAGTGCACTTATAGAGTGAAAAGGTAACAAAATGGGAAAGGGCTCTTAGTGCGCATTTTTGAGGGTGTGGTTATGGACATAAAGGATATATAACACGTCGTAGCTTTAAACTTTAGATAAGACCTCTGAGGGTATATCAACAACCTACCTTGGGCCACACATCTTAGGCTAGATCAGGACCTCTGAGGGCAAAGGAAAAAGGTTGGGGGTCACACAGGCTTTTATACAAATTTGCGGGTAGTAGTATATAACAAATGCTACACCAGGGCACAGTGGTTAAATGCTTGGTACGCAGACGTGTGTACGGGTGTTCTAGGCCAAAATAAGGCAAATTTGAGGCCAAAACAAGGCGTAATTATGGATCCAAAATGAATAACCAAAACTCCCGATCGATAAGGCCCGTTTGCAAACGTCAATGATATGGCCAAAATAGGGCGTAAAACTAAACAATAAATCGAAAACACATGCATACATATACAGTTGCCTTAGTGGTTTGACATACAATTCATTCCTTTTGATCTGTATGCTCTTTTGATAACTTTGAGTGAATTGGATGCCATGTGTTGAAGGAATTGATGTATGGTTTTGTGAATACCTTGTGGATGTATAATTATGCTTTCGGAAGTTCAATCATTAATGATGTGTGTTGAGATGGTATGGCATTGTGGGGGAAATGTGTGAGCTTGAACATTATGTTATGATGTGTGGATTTGAAAATGTCCGAGTTGGAAATGCCTTCTGAATTGTTGAAATGATAGGATTTGCATTGATGAACCTTGCTTGCATGTTGAGAATGGATTTTAGTAATTATTGGAAGCAAAAGTTGGTGCAGGTGGTGGCAGACATCCAGCCACGTTCGTGAATGATGCTAGACACGAACGTGGCTGCCATTCTGGACACCAATGAGAGAGTCCAAAACCAGGCAAGAACATGACTGGTATTCTACTCCTCAACTAGAACCAGCCACGAGCATGACTGGTTAAGTCACAAACGTTACTGGCCTTCTGGCCAAGGGGATGAGTTTTCAGCCACCAGTCACGAACAGACTGTCCTCAGTCATGATCGTGACTTGTCTTCTAGAAGCCAAGGGAATTGACAACTGAAGTGCCACTAACTTGACACCACGTCTCACGAATGTGACATCCCTTCTGGATTAAATTCTGTGAGTTTAGGGTGCTATAAATGTGACTCATGATAGCCACGTTCGTGATGACCCTTCTGACCAACTCAAGGAAAAGATCTTGGGAGTTAAGAATGTGGCTATTTCAACCATGTTTGTGACGACCCTTCTGGCCAACTTAGTGAATGGTTTTTTTGGGAGCCACGAACGTGGTTGCTTCAACGACGCTCATGACTGTCCTTCTGTTAGCAGAAACTTGAATTGTAGACTCCAAATATGTTACGATGTGTATCCTTGTGATCATGTGCCATAAAATAGAATATGTGTTAGAACGATGCCTTGGTCCTTTGCTAGAATTCATTGCAACCCTCTATGTACTTCAATGGATAAATGTCTTGTTGTATGTATGACATTTTGAGGACGTTGAATCAAAGTTTCGAGACTTATGAGTTGGGTTATATTATTTTATGAATAATGAATGCATGTATGAATGTTAAATGCTTAGGTCGGTTGTCCATTTGGTAACTGTTACTTACAGGGTTTCACGACTCACGCGTTTTAAGCTGCCTGTTTTGGGCAAGATTTTGAGGGGATCGTTGCAAGAAGATGTAAATACTCTTTTGCTTGCTTACAACCAATACTTGAGAATAGAAGAATCAAAGGTGGGCCGTGCACTAGGATTGTAGATCGGAATGTCTTACATATCATTGTATAGAACCTTATAGTGCATTCTAACTTTTTGACAGGTTATGATAAAAATGAAATCAATTGAGCTCTTTTTGTAAAAATGAATATATTTTGGAACAACTTCTTTTTGAACAATTGTAAATGTTACTCGAGTTATGAAATGAAAATTTTTCATTTAGAAGTTCTAAATTATTGACTTAAAATAACATGACGTCCGAATTCGAGTACTTCTTGCGAAAAGTATGAGAAATAAAATTGTTGTAGTCGAATTTAGGGGTCACATTAAGTGGTATCAGAGCCTAGGTTGTTAAAACCTCGGTTCCTAAAATCATGCATTTTTACTTTGGGATTTCAAAATTGTTTTCACATTGCATGCATACTAGAATTTAAAAATGTGCATTTCTATTTTCATGGTTTCTAAAGGATAGCCTTGTTCCTTTTCTCAAATTAGAATAGAAGGACAAGGTGATAGTGCACGCGAGGCCGCCGGCTCTCTTGAGTCGGTTCAGGGGAATGCTCAAACTCCGAATGCAAGTGAGCAAGCACCTTCAATCCCTCAAGTCCAACTCAGCCACCAGCTGTCCAGCAGCTTTTAGACCTTATAGGGGCGACCACGAGGGAACAATTACCTCGAGCTCAGAGGTTAGACATTGATAGGAATTATGAGCAGATCTGGAAGCTCGGCGGGAAGCCTTTCTCTGTACTACTAACCCCTCAGTCGTAAAGTATTAGATGAGAGATACAGAGAGAGTGCTAAGAAGAATGAATTGTACCTCAGTGTGGAAGGTGTAATACGCCACATCACTGCTGGAGGGTGAGGCTATAAACTTGTGCGAGATGGTTCCTGAAAGCTTGGACGAGCCTCTCACCATGACCTGGGAAGAGTTTCAAAAGGTGTTTGCTGAAAAGTACACCCTAGCAGTGTACCAAAGAGAGAAGAAGGCAAAATTCTTGAAGCTCGAACAAGGAGACCTTTCTGTGGCGGAGTATGAGGTTAAGTTTACTCGCCTCTCAAGGTAGGCGCCGGAGGAGGTTGCAACTGATGAGGCGAAGAGAGATCGTTTTGAGATGGGGTTAAAGCGGGAGATCAGTCTCTTGCTAGCTGTACAACCACCTACCTACTCGGCTCTGCTTACAGCAGCCTTACGAGCAGAGAAGACCCTTGGATTAGAGAAGCCTCCAGAGGCTAAGAAGGACAAATAACCAGGAAGCTCTAGTGCAGAGAGAAGTTTCAGTTCACATGGGTCTGGAGTGACTAAGGGATTTAAAGGATTTAAGCAGCATAGTGGCAGGGGAGCAAGCTCTGCTGGGAGACCTCCTTCCCGAACCAGTGGAAGGAGCAGTTTTGATGGACAGATGAGGACAAGTGTAGTATGCTATTATTGTCAGAGACCGAGGCATAAGGAGTAGGATTGCTATAAGAAGAAGCATGATAAGATTAGAGCTCAACGTTCTCAGAGCAGTGTTGGGGATAATCGGACCATTTCCAGCAGTAACAGAGGTAGAGGTGCACCATTAGAGAGGACTGGAGCACACTCCAGAGGTCCTCGTACTCATCAGCCACCAGCTCCAGTCGTACCTCAGGCTAGGGTTTATTTCATAGCCCGAGTGGATGCGGTGGATGATCCTAATGTCATTTTCAGTACGGTTTGCATTTGGGGTTTTCTTATTCACATGCTCATAGATTTGGGTGCATCTTGTTCTTTCATCGATTATGACCATGCTATGAAATATAATGGGGGGTAGAACCATTAGATTATGTTATAGAGGTGTCAATGCCATCCAGGAAAGTAGTGAGAGTAGAGAATGTAGTGAAAGCATGTCCAATAGTTATAGGCGATTGTGAATTCTGGGTGGATTTAGTGGTTATTCGGTTAGAGAATTTTGGGCTAATCTTGTGTATGGATTGGCTCTCGAAAAAATATAGCGGTGTTGGATTGTTTTTCCAAGGAAGTATTGATAGAGGTCGAGGGTCAAAAGGAAATTTTGTTTGTAGGTGATAGGAGGGTAGTACCTTATTGCTTAATTTCTGCAGTGCAAGCGGTGAGGTTAATGAAAGAAAGTTGTGAAGCCTATCTTGCCAGTATGGTGGACGTGATCAAGTTGAGTGTAGAAGTTGTCGACGTTCCAGTGGTATGTGAATACCCAGAAGTCTTTATGGAAGATTTTCCCATATTACCTTCGAGTATGGAGGTAGACTTTGAAATAGAAATCGTGTCAGGGACGGCACCGATATCGATAGCACCATATCGAATGGCACCAACTGAATTGAAAGAATTGAAGAAGTAGTTGGAGGAATTATTGGACAAGGGATTCATTCGTCCGAGAATGTCTCCATGGGGAGCACCGGTATTGTTTTTGAAAAAGAAGGACAGAAGCATGAGGTTGTGCATTGACTACCGTCAGTTGAATCAGGTGACAGTCAAGAACAAGTACCCATTACCCAGTATAAATGATCTGTTGGATCAGTTGAAGGGTGCGGTTGTGTTTTCAAAAATTAACTTAAGGTCCAGGTACTGGCAATTGAGAGTGGAGGATAAATTGATACCGAAGACAGCATTAAAGACTAGATATGGCCACTTTAAATTTACGGTGATGCCATTCAGGTTGACTAACGCTCCAGTAGTATTTATGTCATTAATAAACAAAATCTTCCAACCTTACCTAAACATTTTCGTAGTGGTCTTCATCAACGACATCCTGATTTATTCTATAAGTCGTGGTGAACACAAAGAACACTTGAGAATAACATTGAAAATTTTGAGAGATCGACAAATGTATGCTAAGTTCTCGAAGTGTGAGTTTTGGCTCGAAGAGGTTGCATTCCTAGGGCATGTAATCTCTCGACATGGTGTCCAACCGGATCCGTCAAAGATTAAGGCCATGGAAGAGTGGAAAGCTCCAAAGAACGTGATAGAAATTCAAAGTTTTCTGGGATTAGCAGGTTATTACAGGAGGTTTATTTAGGATTTCTCTATCCTTGCTAGACCTCTGACAAGTCTGCTTAAAAAGAATGCTAAATTTGAGTGGAGTGAGGAATGCCAGAACAGCTTTGAAGATATAAAGAAAAGGCTTACTAAGGCTCCAGTATTCCCTCTGTCATCAGAGGACGGAGAGTATGTTGTTTACACTGATGCTTTGAGAAGGGGACTCGGTGGAGTATTGATGCAAAATAGGAAGGTGATTGCGTATACGTCGAGTCAGTTGAGACCCCATGAGCTGAATTACACAATGCATGACTTAGAGCTTGCGGCGATAATTCACCCTCTAAAGACTTAGAGACATTATCTGTATGGAGAGACCTTCAAAATCTTTACCGATCACAAGAGTCTAAAGTATATAACAACTCAGAAGGAGCTGAACCTTAGACAACGGAGGTGGATCAAACTGTTGAAATATTATGATTGTTCGATCGAGTACCACCCCGGCATGGCCAATGTGGTAGCGGGCGCATTTAGTAGGAAGTCTTAAGTGGAGGATGACATGGTTTCTTATAATATTCAATCGCTATTTGCAATGAGAGAGTTACGATTAGAGTTGAAAGTGATAGAAGAGGGACTGTTAGCAAATATTTCAGTGAGACCAATCATTCGAGAACAGATAGAGGAGGGACAGATGGAAGATAAGAAACTGGTTATAGCCAAGAAGAGGGTAGTAAAAGGAAGAAAAACCCCCTATGCGTTGGATGAACAGGGAACCTTACATTACGAAAAGAGGCTTTGTGTGCCAAACATTACGAAATTGAAGGAAGAAATCCTTCAAGAAACACATTCTTCAAGGTATTCAGTGCACCCGGGGAGTAACAAGATGTACAGGGACTTGAAACAGCTGTATTAGTGGCCGGGTATAAAGAGAGGACAGCTTTATTCCTTTGCTATTCCAGAGTGGAAATGGGAGCGGATAACGATGGTTTTTGTGATTGGATTGCCTAGGACATTCTGAAATCATGATGCAGTATGGGTTATAGTGCACAGGCTTACGAAATCCACACACTTTTTAGCTATTAGACAGCATAATTCATTGGATAAACAGGCAGACAAGTATGTGGCAGAGATAGTTAGACTGCATGGGGTACCAATTTCCATTGTGTCGAACCAAGATCCTTGTTTCACTTCGCATTTTTAGGGTAGTTTACAGAGAGTTGTGGGTACCAGACTGAATTTCAGTAGGTATTTCACCCCCAGACAAATAGATAGTCCAAAAGGACAATACAGACTCTGGAAGATATGATGAGAGCCTGTATTCTAGAGTTTAAGGGCAACTGGGATGAGCACTTGTCGTTAATCGAATTCGCCTACAATAACAGCTACCATTCTAGTATTAGAATGGCGCCTTACGAGGCTCTATATGGAAGGAAATGTTGAAGTCCAGTTTTTTGGGATGTTGAAGGACTACGATAGATTGAAGGACCTGAACTAGTGCAATAGACAGTAGAGAAAGTGCAAATAATCAAAAAGTGTATTAAAACTGCCCAGGATCATCAGAAAAGCTATGTTGATAAGCATAAGCTAGAAATCACCTATGAGGTAGGTGAGAAGGTGTTTCTTAAAGTATCACCTTAGCGGGGAGTTATAAGGTTTGGTAGGAGCGAGAAGCTGAGTCCTGAGTTCATTGGGCTATATGAGGTTGTTAAAAGGGTAGGACCATTAGCGTATCAGCTCCAACTACCGGGTGAACTCTCCAAGTTACATGATGTTTTCCACGTCAGTATGCTGAGACGATATATATCAGATCCAAACCACATTGTCAAGGAATTGGAAGTGGAGATCTCGGAGGACATTACCTACAAAGAGGAACCCGTCGAAATCTTAGATCAGATGGTTCGCCATTTAAGAAGCAAGGAAATTCCGATGGTGAAAGTCTAGTGGAGTTTCCATTCTTCGAAGGAAGCGACTTGGGAAGTCGAGAAGGAGATACGCAAGCAATATCCTCACCTGTTTTTTGATTCAGGTACAGATTTTAAATTTTGAGGATGAAATTTTTTTTAAGGCAATAGAGTTGTAACGCCCCAAAATTCATATTTAATTCAAATATTAAATAATATCTATAAAAGTACGGGGAAATTTTTTGTGAGTATTAAGAAAATAATTAGAAGGAGAAAGTGGAGAATTTTATAGTTGGGAGATTTAGAAAATTTGAGAAGGATTAAGAACGCGAGGATACTATGTCGGCGTTATAGCGTGGATCGTGTTTTAGGAAAATATGCGAAGGGACTAAAGGGTTAGGCCCAAACCCATCCGCCAAACCCTAAAATTTTAGCTTCCTTCTCTCCCTTCTCACCAAAAACGTTCTCTCTCTCCCATCTCTTTCTCTCTTCACGTTTTTCCTCTTCTTTCCCCTTTCTTAGTTGAAAATCTTGATCCACCATCAAACCTCCACAAATTCTGCAGCTAGGAGTGTTCCAACCTTGGATTTTAGATTCAATCTAGGTAAGATTGTCTCCTCATTGTTCCATTCCTGTTTTATTGTAAGCCCAAACTTCAAAACCTCATAAATCTCTCGTTTTAACTCCGATTTGGGCAAATAAAGGATTTTTGGAAAGCCCTAACCCTTTACTATCCATTTTCACTTATGTTGGATGTTAAAATCATGATTTAGGTACATGAAATTGCTGGGAAAGTAATGCCACGGCATTGTGACGAGCTGTGTTTGGCGGATTTGGGTTGTCCACGTGTGTTTCGTCATTGGGTAAGGTTAAATGACATCTATTATGAATGTTTTAAGTGTTGGAATAAGTGGGTGTTGTGAGGGGTATAAGATTGAGGCTAGATTAGACAAATGGTGGGGTTAGAAGAAGGGGAATGGTGAGTTGGCAATGTGGAATGTTTTGAGAAGAGAGTGATCATCTTAGGACACCTAAACAAATGTGTCTCGGGCATTGATAGGGGTTGTTGTGCAGAAACTTATGAAGGGAAGAGTAAGTAGAGTGAGTTGGTAAGGAGAGAGTTATGGAAAAGAAAGAGAGGGGGAAAAGAGATTTAAAACTAATAACACACATGTATAATGTAGACCCTTATCATGCATATTTTACAGCTAAATGAATAGTGTTAATGTGCAATTATAATTGTAATTGATAGGGAACACAAATTGCGGCGAAGGAGGTTCCCTAGGAACCGCTAGGCGCGTATTTCAAGGTAAGTAACGCGAACGCAATCCTCCTAGTGTGTACGTTCCATTTGGATTGATAATGTTGATTGAATGTTGAACTATGTGTCGTTGATGAGTGTAAATGGTCGCTTAGTTGTGATGGATGAGTTGGAAAATGGTTGCTTAGTTGTGATGGATGAGTTGGAAGTGTTCATGCTGATGATTCGACGAAATTATTTGTATAACTTGTGAGATTTGGTGTTAATGCGCTTGTGAAGTTGCATGTGACTTCATGAAACTTGGATGCCTTAATTCTATGTGTTGATATTGTGTTTGTGAAGGTCACATGACCTAATTAAGGTGGCATGATTTTGGTGGCATGTATGAGCTATTGAAAATATGGATTGTCGTAAATGCTTACGAGATTGCTGATGCTTAAGTGATGAATCCCACACTTGATATGTGTTTGTAAGCATGGTATGAATTGGTTGGAAAAATTGCTTGAATTGATGGTATTGATTGTGCATGCATCATACATGCATTAGAGCTCTTATAGAGTGAAAAGGTAACAAAATGCGAAAGGGCTCTTAGTGAGCATTTTCGAGGGTGTGGTTATGGACATAAAGGGTATATAACACGTTGTAGGTTTAAACCTGAGATATGACCTCTGAGGTTATATCAACAACCTACCTTGGGCCACACATCTCATACTAGACCAGGACCTCTGAGGGCAAAGGAGAAAGGTTGGGGGTCACACAGGCCTTTATACAAATTTGTTGGTAGTAGTATATAACAAATGCTACAACGGGGCACAGTGGTTAAATGCTCAGTACGCAGACGTGTGTGCGGGTGTGCCAGGCCAAAACAGGGCGTAATTATGGATCCAAAATGAATATCCAAAACTCCCGACCGATAAGGCCCGTTTGTAAACGTCAATGATATGGCCAAAACAGGGCGTAAAAATAAACAATAAACTGGAAACATATGCATACATATAGAGTTGCCTTAGTGGTTTGACATACAATTCATTCCTTTTAATATGTATGCTCTTTTGATAATTTTGAGTGAATTGGATCCCATGTGTTGAAGGAAAATATGTACGGTTTTGTGAATACCATATGCATGTATAATTATGCTTTTAAAAGTTCAATCATTAATGATGTGTGTTGAGATGGTATGGCATGGTGGGGGAAATGTGTGAGCTTGAACATTATGTGATTATGTGTGGATTTGAAAATGTGCGAGTTGGAAATGCCTTGTGAATTGTTGAAATTATAGGATTTGCGTTGATAAACCTTGCTTGCTTGTTGAGAATAGATTTAACTAAGTATTGGAAGCAAAAGTTGGTTCAGATGGTGGCAGACAGCCAGCCACGTTCGTGACTGATGCCAGGCACGAACGTGACTGCCATTTTGGACACCAATGAGGGAGCCAGAACAGGCCACGAACGTGACTGGTATTCTGCCACTTAACCAGAACCAGCCAAGAACATGACTGATCCAGTCACAAACAAGACTGACCTTCTGGCCAAGGGGATGAGTTTTTAGCCACCAGTCACGAACGTGACTGTCCTCAGTCATGATCGTGACTGGTCTTCTAGAAGCCAAAGGAATTGACAACTGAAGTGCCAGTAACTTGACACCATATGTCACGAACGTGACACCCTTTCTGGACCAAATTCCATGAGTTTAGGGTGCCACGAATGTGACTCATGATAGCCACGTTCGTGATGAACCTTTTGACCAACTCAGGGAAGAGATCTTGGGAGTCACTAACGTCGCTGTATTAACCACGTTCGTGACGACCCTTCTAGCCAACTTAGTGAATGGTTTTTTTGGGAGCCACGAACGTGGTTGCTTCAACCACGCTCGTGACTGCCCTTCTGCCAACAGAAACTTGAATTGTAGAGTCCAAATGTGTTACAATGTGTATCCTTGTTATCATGTGCCATAAATTGGAATATTTGTTAGGACTGTTATGGTCCTTTGCTAGAATTTATTGCAACCCTCTATGCACTTCATTGGATAAATGTCTTGTTGTATGTATGACATTTTGAGGACGTTGAATCAAAGTTTCGAGACTTATGAGTTGTTATATTATTGTATGAATAATTAATGCATGTATGAATGTTAGATGCTTAGGTTGGTTGTCCATTTCGTAAGTGTTGCTTATAGGGTTTCACGACTCACGCGTTTTAAGCTGCCTATTTTGGGCAGGATTTTGGGGGGATCATTGCAAGAAGGTGTAGATACTCTTTTGCTTGCTTACAACCAATACTCGAGAATAAAAGAATCAAAGGTGGGTCATGCACTAGGATTGTAAATCGCAATGTCTTACATATCATTGTATAGAACATTATAGTGCATTCTAACTTTTTGACAGGTCATGATAGAAATGAAATCAAATGAGCTCTTTTTGTAAAACTGAATATATTTTGGAACAACTCCTTTCTGAACAATTCTAAATGTTACTCGAGTTATGAAATGAAAAGTTTTCACATAGAAGTTCTAAATTTTTGACATAAAATAACATGACGTCCGAATTCGAGTACTACTTGCGGAAAGTATGAGAAATAAAATTGTAGTGGTCGAATTTTGGG
This sequence comes from Breynia disticha f. nivosa, assembly GCA_948193385.1. NCBI lineage: Eukaryota > Viridiplantae > Streptophyta > Magnoliopsida > Malpighiales > Phyllanthaceae > Breynia > Breynia disticha. The sequence goes on from CANYCX010690278.1 coordinate 16,367, forward strand.
GTCACACCAATTCTTATTATTTTTCTAAGTTAAAATTTTGTAAATCTATTTTCACTCTCCTTCCATTGAATTTTTATTTTAAACATTTTGCAAAAAAATCATTCGCATTTTTACTACATGTTTTAATTTAAATTTTAATTAAATGAGGAATTGAGGGCGTTACAACTCTACCTCCTTAAAAAAATTTCGTCCTCAAAATTTTAAATCATTTTTTGTGTCGGAAACAAATGAGAAAAATGCTTACACGTCTCCTCTTTCACTTCCCAAGTAGCCTCCCTCGGGAAAATAAAACTCAATCTTGCTTAACAACCCTAAGGTTATCTCTATTCCTCGACATTCACTTATGCTTCAAGCACCTATACAATTTAATATGCACATCGTCACCTGAGACTATGCTCATAAGGTTTCCACTTAAGGGTATTTCCTTATATTCACATGGTACATCACCTCAAATTACCCAATTTCCTCATATTATGTGCTTAGCATTTTGTCTTTCTTATCACGGATTTTAGTACCAATATATATCTGAAAAACTCTATCTCACTCAATCTGTTATTCAATCACAACCTCATCAGATCGTGCCTTATTTACCATATCAATATTCACGGATTTTAACCTTCACAATTATATCTATGCTCGCAAACTCTCGTCTCTCGGGTAGTGTCAGCCCAAGGTAGGTAGCAAAACAATGATTTGCGTGCTCACGAAAAAGAAATGCAGAATATTTACGAGAAATGCCAATAATTTCCTACCCTTGTTCAAGAAAGACACGTAGGAAGTCAAAGAATCTCTTCCTCATGCAATTTACAACATTGACGCCACCTTCCAGAACGAGGACTAGCGATAGCAACCTCGACAGTTATAGTCTCCAATTAAGTCATTATTATATATTTTAACATTATTTCCCAATCTATCAACAAGTCACACTTCTAATCTCTTTCTTTTACATTTCTAAACACCAAAACTCGTCAAATTTCACTTCAGCTAGAAGTTTTCATTCACAAATCATTGAATGGACCTTTGGCCTTAATCATTTTATCACATAACACAGACTTACCAAGATGAAATGAACATGGATATAAGGAAAAACATCCATAATTCCCAAAATATTGCAATATCCCTAACCACTCGCATAAAGCTCACATGGCTAGACCAATATCAATGCACCTTCATTCATAATTCAACACGGTGTATCCCACACCTTATACTCATGACCAAGTAAACATGTAGAAACCTATATATATATATACATCCTTCCTAGTATTTTCCTTAGTTTTGTGAGAACACAGAGATCCTTCCTCAACAACACTAGTAAGTCTAAGAACGATAATAGCAATCATTAATGAACACTTACTCAACGTTTATACATTCATAGTATATACCTCATTGCAAATTCATACAAGTGCATACTTATGCATGTGGCACAATAACGTTTTAAGATCAAAAGAAGTATGTTCATCTCTTATCCTATATAGTCCTTTCGTAGCTCAACCTATGTCAAGTCATCAGTCATGCATGGATCATAATTCATCGCATTTCATTTCATCACTTCCATCACATGCATGTTATGCTCAATGAAAATGCACAGTGTCATGTTTACATTTCCTTTGCATTACCCTACAGGGTCACTCTTTTCATAGACAATGGCAATTATCTTTCTTCCATTTTGTCATATATTTCTCATTTTGTACGTAAATGCCAATGTGTACGCTCATGACACACTATTCCTTATGAGTACCAAATCACAATGCATTATTCATTCCTCATTTCAACATAAAATTCAAGACTCACTTAATCCCTTCAATTTAAGTAAGCTTACACGCATTCAATAGTCGTAACACACACATCCGAACAACCTCTAGGGGTAAAATCACATACATTCACATATCTCATTTACATTGACAACCACACGTCCTAAACATCATTTCATCACCCAAACACCCAATTGAGTCCATATATTCAACATCATCGTTACAACACCAACAATTCGACATACGAAAAACATAAACATGTATCCATGTCAATCTGAAATGTATTTTTCCAACAACCATAAGCATTACCATAAGCTAAGTTCATATATACGAACATGACCAAGTGAATACATATCCTAAACAACACATGTCATCACACCTCATCCTCCCTATCAATACTCTGTTACACAACCTCCGTTCATACACTCGGGTGCAGTTCATCACAATGTATCACATCATTATCATATTAACTAAACACAACCACATTTCCCACTCAAGTCACATCTTTCTGCTTGTTATTAAGATTGCCTCAAGTCTGTTTATTTATTCCTTTTTCTTTAATTCCTCCACACTAAGAAACACGTTTTCAAGAAAATTTTTCAATGCAATTTAAGCAGAACACACATAATATAGATATCTAATCATTATTGTCAAATCAACCATACACATATTTCTCATAATAACTACACCAAATACTTTATTTAGTTCACTGTTATTCCTTAGCCAATGAGGTGTGTTCTCTTACTCCGACTCCCAAGAATCGGTGGCCTTATGTGCACTATTACCATGTTCTTCTTCCACTTCCACAACATAGGAAATGAACTTAACTTTCATTACATGAATAATGAAACAATCAATGCATATGGTTTAAAGCCTTAGCATGCATGCACAACAAATGAAAATCCTTTCTTTAAATTTGTAAACAATATATGACTCGTAACCTATAACCTGAGGAACCGAGGTTTTTTTAACAAACATAGGCTCTGATACCACTAAATGTGACCACCAAATTCAACTACCACTTCCGTTCATATCTTTACTTCATTATTCCAACAAGTGGTACTCGAACTCGGAAATCATTAAATTTCGAAAATGACAATTTAGAAATAATATAAAAAATTTACATTTCATTATTTCAATTATAAAATATACAAAGTTTGCAAAGAAACATGCTTCAATAACAAATGAAGTATAAAAAATTACATATGTTTATTAAAGAAAAAAACCAAAATGATTACATTTCAATGATGTCCTAACAAAAATAATATATCATATATGTCAAAACAAAGCTTAGTATGATATGATCAGACAATCCTAAAGCACAACCCACCTCGGTTCTTCAATCTTCTATCTGAGTCGTAGCACTAAACTTTACACCTTTGTGTCCAAAATATCCTCTCAAGTCCCTGTCCACACGGTAGGCATAAAACGCAGTGAGTTATGAAACTCAATATGTAACAACTTACCGACATGAACAACTGTCCCTATTTCAATTTTATTCACTCTCATTTCAAATCATAACAAGCACAAAATTTAATCAATTTCAATCACATTGTCCATATATCAAGTTATGGACCCATATTCCTACTAATTCAAATTTTCAAGCTAATATTTCACCCAAATTGTTCCAAAAACCAGAGATGCAAACGTGAACAGCAGCGACTACGCGTGGTGGTAGGCGACAACGCGTCACGTAGTTTTGGTGCCAATAAATATGTGGTCGTGGCTAAGTATGTGTGGTCATAGTGGCAACGTGTACTTCCAGGCCACCACGGGTGGATCTCTGACTTCCTAGCAGAAAACTCAAGAACAATACTACACATTTTTACCAACATTTCCTACCATAATTTATCATTCAAGTTCAATCCTGAACCAACATATTTCATTTTGTTTTATGAATATTCACAAACTTTCAAAAAAGGAATACGTAAGGCTTGGCATTCCATAAGCATATAGCAAGTTCACACACTCATTCATAAAAATCATAGCATCAAGTACTATCTTCTTCATAATCAAATATGATCACATTATTATGCACTTTTATTCAACATCATATGCACATTATAAGAATACACATACTATTACATTATCAACTCAAAATCATCCTTCCTATTCCAATTGAACAACATTCTTAGCACCTTTGCATTTGTGATCATAACAATTGATTCTATCATATACAAAATTTGCAATCCATCGCACTACTTTTAGTAAGCATGCTCAGCAAACCACACAAGTACAATTATTTCAAAATCACATAAGCAAATTCATACCATAGGTTCACAAAGAATACATTATATACAATGTGATAAATGCGAATGCATGTTATCTAATGCATTCCTAAGCATAATCACCCGGGGTCCCATTCATAATTAATTTTATGCCCTTATTTGACCATTATTAATGAAGTATGCAAACGGGCCTTTTAGGCCGGCAGTATGTGGTTATAAAATTAGATCCATATTTACGCCCTTACTTGGCCTGGCGCACTCGTCCACACGTCTGCGTAATGAGCCATTTTCCATTGTCCCCGGTGTAGCATTTTTTAATATACTAACCGTAATATTTATGTAGAGGTGTGACCCCCAACCCATCTCCTGTGTGCTTGGGATTCCCTATCTCACCCCTGGTAGGTTGTTGATATATCCTCAGAGGTCGTGGCTCGACGTGTGATATACCCTTTTTACTATAACCACTCCCTCATTTTTCTCACAAAGAGCCCTTACCAGTTTATTCAAATTGCTCACTAAGTGCCCTGATGCATGAATGATACGTACACTACCATGTCACCAATTCACGCATTCGCAAGCCAATCATGCTATGCTTCATAATGAATGACCAATACATTCATATATCTCCTCATCATTCTCATAAGCATGCTCAATCAATCAAGTTAAATAACCAATTACACGCTTAATATATCAATAAGATATCAACAAGATATCAACTAACCATCAACTGGTATCAATGAGCATACTATCACATTTAAAGTATGAATATCATCGATTTATAATCAACTCATATATAAGCACATAGCTGCTAACTTTTAATTAGAAATCACATCTTAATCATGCTCAAATTGAAATTAAGCAATAATTCGTAAGTCATGTTCACCAGTTTAGATATATGAAATATAATGTTCAAAAGAGATTATAAGAAATATAGTGTTCAAAAGAGCACAATATGAGAGTGAAAAGTACAAGATAGATGAAAATTGAAATCAGAGTGTATAATGACGAGGTTATGATCTTATAGAGAAAGGGTGTTCAACAATGCAAAATAAAAATGCTTAATTAATTGAGAATTTTGATGTGAAATTCTTGAGGTTTGCTCTTGTTCGTCTCTTTTCTTTAGAATAATGCCAGGAGTATCTCTTGATAATGGAAACGATTATTGGTTTCCTATATCCTTTTTCTTGTCCAAGGTAAAATAGTTCGTCTATTTTACTATTTATCTCGTATATCTAAATTCCTGTCCTGTTATCTACCTTGGGCTTGTTATCTACCTTAAGTTGACATTACTAATAGAGGAAAGAGCATAAACATAGAGATATCTATGAGTGATATTGGCCAAATATTGAGAGAGTTATGATGAGAAAAACATAATAGTGTTTCTATTAAGGATTATGAATTCTTATTATATATAGGATGTGAATTTGGTTTGTGATAAGAGACCTTGGTTTTGATAAGTTAGAGTGAAACCGATGAGAACTTATTTTAGTTGAGAGTAAAACCACAATTGACAAGCAGATTCTTATGCTATTGACTAGCACGAATAGTATTTTGATTGATGCCTTGATTATGAGTTGTTAGAAAATAAAGTCAGGTTGACTTACGTGTTCTTTGATTTGAAATTTTGGGGACGAAATTTTCTAAGTGGGGGAGAATTGTAACATCTCGAAATTTAAATGATGGAATTGTTGAATAACAATACATAATACATATTGAAAATGATGATTTATATGTTTAGGTTATGATCCAGATGAACACATTTGAACATGACCATAAGCAGAATGAACACCTATGAACTTATATGAACATGGTAGTAAAGTACACGTGGTGGAGGCCAAAGTACGCGCAGTCGGCACAACGACACGTAGTTCACATTCCACCATATGTGGATTGTTGTTTGCTTGAAAAAAAATATAAAACAAACACTCAAAAATCGCACAGAAACCTTATTTTACCTATCTTTCATCGCATAGCAAAAGAAAAGAAGAAAGAGTTGAGAAAAGGGAGATTTGGACCAGAGAAGGTGATTTTAGTTTTATTCTTGCAATCAATCATCTTGAGTTGATAAGGTAAGATTGGATAAAGGTTTCCATGGTTTACTTAAAGTTGATGGTTTGGTAATTGCTGAATAGTATGAGATCAAATAATGGTTTTGGTTGCTGGAATTGCTGAATATGATGTAGAGGAATTGAATTTAATGTTAGGAATATGGTAGGATGCTTATATGATGCAAGATTGATGAAAAGAGTGGAAAATCAAAGGATTGATTTAAGGTTTACAAAGGGTTTATTGTTGAATATTGTAAACCTTGATAAGTACATGATTTGATTGAACTAAATGCTAGAAACTATATTATGGTATCATTAGAACTTGAATGAACCAATGTATGGGCATTAGAAGAATTATTCCTTAAATGGATGGAATTTAGTAAGTTTTGTTCATAAAGAAATGGTGAAAAATGATTGACTTCAGGTTTAAAAATGATGTTTTAATTCTTTTAAGTAACGAATTCATGTGTTAATGGTTAGTTAATACCTTGTATGTTATTAATTACATATAGGAGGATCTTTATGACTGAGGAGTGATTGTTGAGCTGTGTTAGCTTAGTTGATTTAGCTTGTTTTGAGGTAAGTGTTCTTACTCTTACTAAATTGATTCCTAAACTATATTAATTAGGCTTTTTATAAGTAATGATAGTTGGCCTATAATGAATTGCTGAGATTGCTAGAGTTAGATGAATCAGGCTGAAAATGAATTGAATGATTGGATTGATGATAAGTTGAATTGGATGACTTATGATATTAAAAATGATAAGATTGTTTAATGTTGACATATAATTGACATGATACCTATGTGGTATGGTTTGATTGAGATAATGTAATATTGTACCTATGTGGTATTTCTTGACTTGATAATGATTGAATGCCTGTGTGGTATTGTTTTGTTATATACTCTATGTGAGTTGTAGTCACGCTTTCGTACTTCTGTGTGCTAATATATTGGAAAACATGATATATGTTTATACCTGTATGGATATGATTTGCTCTGTGTGAGCTGTACTATGTACAAATATGAATGATTTTCATATTGATTCCATTCATACATTTGCATATCATATACTGTGTGACACGAGCCTGTACGGCAAGCCTGTGTGGCAAGCCTGTGTGGCGAATTTTATGATATTCCTATGTGGACTTTCCTGTATGGATAAAGGACTTGTTGTGTGCTATCCTGGACTGAGCTGTGTGCAGTCTGAAACCTCTCCTGTGTGGTACAAAGGTATCATCTTTGTGGACTAAGCTGTGTGCGGTACGATACCCGGGTCATCCTGTGTGGATTTGCATTAGCATTTCATATCATACATTTACATTCATATATGTATAACAGTATGATGTTGATCCTGTATGGAAAATTCAACCTGTGTGATTCGTATATATTGTCTTGTGTGGATGTTAAATTGTGTGGTTCGTGTATGTTATCTTATGTGGATATAGATCTGTATGATCTGACTTACTGTTTCCTGTGTGGATTATTGATCTCTATGTGAGATAGAACCTATGTGGTTCAGGAATGTTGTGTGTTATCTGCCTGTTGTTCTGTGTGAACTGCTTATTATCATTACTTGTGTGGTTAGATATTTTGTATGAATTGATCTATATGATCTAAATACTGTTATGTGCTATATTAAGTGATCGTGTAATCTAACTGAGGCTGGGTGCTAGTTTATTGTAATGTTGTGTGCTATATTGAGATCTTATTGATCCAGATGTGTTAGATAAATCTGTGTGGTTGATAGCTGTGTGCTGTTTAGTATCTGGGTGAATTGTTTGACTGGCTTACGAGGATGCCATAGGGATAA
>CANYCX010690317.1:0-14292 GCA_948193385.1 Breynia disticha f. nivosa
GAAAGCTTCGTTCTTTGGCTATTCTAGAGTGGAAATAAGAGCGTATTATAATGGATTTTGTCGTTGGTTTACCTAGAACATTTCAGAAAAACGATGCAGTGTGGGTTATAGTCGATAGACTGACGAAGTGTGCACATTTTCTGGCAATCCGACAGGATGATTCTCTAGACAAATTAGCGAAAAAGTATGTGGCAGAGGTAGTTAGACTACATGGAGTGCCAGGTTGAATTTCAGCACAGGTTTCCATCCCCAGACTGATGGTCAGTCAGAAAGAACGATACAGACTTCGAAAGACATGATCAGAGCCTATATTTTGGAGTTTAAAGGCAACTGGGATGAACACTTGCCACTTATAGAGTTTGCATACAACAATAGTTACCATTCCAGTATCGGAATGGCCCCGTATAAAGCTTTGTATGGTAGAAAATTTCAGAGTCCAGTATTTTGGGATGTAGAAGGACAGCGACAGATTGAAGGTCTTGAGTTGGTACAGCAGACAAGGGATAAAGTGCAAGTTATTAAGAAATGTATGAAGGCTGCCCAGGATCGACATAAGAGTTATTCAGACCACCATAGGAGGGAAATCACCTATAAGCTAGGTGAGAAAGTGTTTCTAATTGTGAACCGAGTCAGACCTTTAGCTTATCTGCTTAGGTTACCCAATGAACTCTCGAGGTTACATGACATATTTCATGTTAGTATGCTGAGGCAATACAGATCAGATCCTAGTCACATGATAAAAGTGCCGGAAGTGGAGATAGCAGAGGATATGACCTATAAGGAGGAACCGGTGGAAATCCTGGATCGGATGGTTCGCAAATTTCGAAACAAGGATATTCCCATGGTGAAGGTGAAATGGAGCATCCACTCTTCAAAAGAGGCTACGTGGGAGGTTGAAACGGATATGTGTCGCCGTTATCCTTATTTATTTCCTGATGCAGGTATGATTTTAAATTTTGAGTACGAAATTTTCTTAAGGGGATAGATCTATAACGTCCGAAAATATTGGAAAAAAATAATAATATATTAATGTTTTAACTAAATAAATGAAAATGTACATAAATTTTTCGCAATTTAATTAAATAATAAATTGGTTGGGGAAATAAAAAATTGTGAGTAATAAAAATTTTAGGGTGTTAAGATCACCGGGAAAGAGAAAATACGAAGGGGAACTAAATCAATAGAGCTTGGGGACAAAATCGTCCAAGTCGAAACCTATTATATATTCTTTTTGAACCTCTTTCTCTACACTTTTCAAAAACACTCTCCCTCTTCCTTATTATCTCTCTAAAGCTCAAAAACCCTAAGAAATGTCGTTTCTCGTGAAACCCTAAAGTCTGGAAGATTCAGAGTGGATCGAGGACTCCATTTCGGTAAGAATTTCATCTATGATTTAGTAAATCCCGTTTTTGGAACCTAACCATAGTTTTCGGCCTTAAATCCTTGTCGCTTAAGCTCCGATTTAAGCATATAATGGCCCGTTGGAAAGCTTAACATGTGTACTACCTGTTGGCAATCATTTTTGGTGTTTAAATGTGTTATAGGTAGCCGAAATTAAAGTTTGAAACCCGTTGGTGAATAGTCACGGGATTGGGTTTCTTAACCCTAGGATCGATTTCTAGTTTCGTTGTTTAGGTAAGAATCTTCAAACCTCATTGAGACTGTTTGAACCGTCAATTTGAGTTAGTGTTAGTTGATGAGAGAGAATGTATTAAGGATTGTGGAATTGGTGTAGGGTTTCATAAGGAAGAGTGTGGGAAGTGGGATTTAATGAAGGTGTGAAGGGTTAGACCTGTAAAACATACTCAAATGAGGTGGTTAGAAACATTAAATGTGGTTGGTGAAGAGAGGAGGAAAGAAATTAAGTAAGGTAGTTCGAAATTATTAATGATAGGAAAGGAAACATAGGTAAATATGATCACCTAAGCACATAAAGATAAGAACATCATTAAATTATCATTTTGCATAAAGTTATGCTTAAATAATTAATATAATTTATGAATTGTTCATTACGAGGTCAAAATCTTGGATAGGGGAGTTTTAGGCCGAAGCATTAGGAGTTGCTTGCCAGGTAAGCAACATGAATGAAATATTCCTTGGTCGAGTGTTTTGTGTTGTGCAATATTGAATTGATTGTGCTTAACTTGATTGGTATGGCATATGAGGATTGTGTATGTTGTTATGTACTTTTTCTGGTATATGCATAGTGGGTTGTAAATGTTGATTTTGGAAATGATTGATGATGACACACCTAATGTGATGGTTGGGTATAGAATTGTTGTAATTTGTATGAAAATGGAATGTATGTTGATACATCATTTGATATTTGAAAAAGATTGAGTGTATGCTCATGTTAATGGTTGGTGAGCTCATGTTAGAGATGATATGATCTGGGAAGGACATTAAGACATGCTTTCGTCATAATAGTGTCATCATGACATTCGTGCATATGAACACTTAGTGGAAAGGCTGAGTGTAAATGGTAGCTCTTAGTGAGCAATAAATTTGAGGGAGTGGTTATGGCTCTTGGAGCTTTATGGCAATCGTATATAAAACATACATTACAGTGGTACTGTAGAAAACTCGGTTCACTTTTTAGTGTTCGAGTGTGTCAGGCCAATTAAGGGCGTTATCAGGCTAAATAAAGGCATAAAAATCTATGTTCCATAATAAATATAACCACATACTCCCGGCCGACGAGGCCCGTTTGCAAACATTAAAAGAAATAGCCAAGTAAGGGCATAATTGAAAATCAGAGTTTAAGATCATGAGAGGTTGCATTAGAGTGCATTAGAGGCATTCATTCTTAACCATGAAACCATGTGTATGTAACCGGGTGATTATATGCTTAATCGATGAATTCGATTGTATTGTTAATGAAGAAATCATGCCATGTCTTAAAAATGAATGGTGTGCTAAACAGGATTGTGAAACATGACATGAATGTGTTGTTGCGTATTGTGTGTTATGTTTTATACGATTCACATAGGAATTGTGAGTGGAAATGGTTTAGGCTTGATAGGTGTGAATTGAAGATGCATGATTTAGTGGATTGGAATTTATTGTATGTCATTATATGTGTAGTTATTGGTTAAATGCTGATTGAGAATTGATTTGAATTGTTGAATGAAGTTAGGAGGTTAAATGGATAGTGTGAAATGTGGTTGGATTGTATGGTTTGTCGTTTTGATTGAATTTCACGCAGGACACAAGAGATCCAAACATGGCGGTAGCAAAGTACGGGCGGTCACTGTGATCACACGTACTCTGGCCACAACCACGCGTCTATTGGTACCAAAACTATGCGTGGTGGCAGCGGCAGCGCGTACTCGGCCACCACTGCGCGTAGTTCCTGTTGATCACGAGTGTATTGCTGGTTTCCGGATTTTCAAAATAGTCATTTATCGTGATTTTTCTTGTATGTTATACATCTAAGTATATAGTAATGTGGTTACTTTGCGATGTGCAAGTGCTTATAATGCGATGTTTTCGTGATGTGATTATATTTTTACTTCTTAAAAATGGAATATTGTCCATTTGGTAATTGTTGCTTGCTGTGTCTCGCGACGCACTGCGTTTTATGCCTGCCGTGTTGGCAGGAACTTGAGGGAGAAAGATTAGGACTGCTTGTTCAGACTTCGACTACAGTGTTCGAGGAGCCAAGGTGGGCGGTGCACGAAGACTTATGTAAATTTTTTTAAAAAATAGTGCATGTGTTTTAGTGTATGGTTATAACCGAAATGGGATTGAACTAATTTCATTTCTCTTATAACCAAAACAGTTTTTGGTACCTCGATATATTTTTGCGAAACAGTCCTTCTCGAAACATTGTAAAGATATGTTTTCTTAATGAATATATTTGTATATCCTCCAAATTTACAAACTTATGTCCCTTTATTAGTTCAAACCATATGATGTCTGGATTCAATTATTATCTTATAAGAAACATTATAACAACATGAGATGATAGTTGAATTCGGGTGTCACATCTTCTCCTTGATTTTGCTGCTGATTATAATCAACATGCATATTGGGACGAACATCAAAACCATCGTGTACCATTTTTTCCATATTCATCCCAAATTGTTCCGTCTGAACAGCTGGATCAGCACGTTGACATTATAATTTATCAGGTTCACATCATAAGTACTACTACTACCACCACCTACATGTTGTCGAGACTCGCTCAATAGCACATTAAACATTTCTTCTGTCTCTCCATGTGCATTCCACCAATAGTAATTGCTTACAAATATGCGATAAATAATATGATCTTTAACTTTGTCTGGATGTAAAAATTTTCTATTCCTACATCTTGTACATGGACAACGTAATAACGAATTAACAGTATCAAAAGTATAATTCGACATGGAAAACTCCATGAATTGTTTAGCGCCCGCAATAAACTCATCATTCAAAATCCATCAATAGTACGCACATACATCCACTCACGCATTTCTCATAATAAATATAAATATCCTTCAAAATAACCCCTAAACAAATAACATAAAAGTAACTACAAAATATAAAATTTATAAATACATAAAACGTTTATTATATTAACACTTACAGTTATATCTGTGCTAAAACTTCGAAATAAGAGACATTATTCGAAAAACAACCGCTCCAAAGTATTCTTCTTCACGAACAACATATAATTAAGTTTGGTGTAAATTTTTGACTGTACAAACTTAACAAAATATTAAGTCATATATATAGGCAAATTTTGGTTGCAAAATTTCCCGCCAAAATAATTTACGTCCACGTGGTCGCTATATTGACATTAAAACTTAGCGACCACATGGTCCCTAAGTTAGCGATCACGTGGTCGCTAATTTGGTACACTTTTTTGGCGCTAATTTTTCCCACCTTACTGTTTGTGTTGACTCTTTTTTAGCATCGACGTGGTCGCAAAATTAGCGACCACATGGTTGCTAAATTTGGCGAGATTTCGCGCCACAAATTCCGGCACCACTGTGCGCTGGAATGACCAATTTAGAGCGACCACGTGATCGCTAAATTTTTAGCGACCACGTGGTCGCTATATGCCAGAATTTAGCGTCGGGAATTTTTGGTCGCTAAATTCTGGACGCTAAATCCACACAATCTTGTAGTGAAGGTCATGATCTAGTTGCGGTGAATCCTCAATATCCAGCGTGAGTTTGGGTGAACTCAGGTCTCTTTCCAAATTTACTAGAATTACTATGGTGCTATGCTATTCAGTTTAGCTATTTCTTCATCATCTTCTTCAACGTTCAGAAGCTCCTTAACTTTGACTGTCGTGTCCCTCAATAGCATATAATCGCCAATCTTTGTATGAGGGATTTGCTTATGAATTCCTTTATCCAATCCATTTATAAACATCCTACACTTATCCTTCTTGTCTAGGATAAGATTTGAAGCATAACAAGAAACCTGGGTAAACTACAACTCGTACTTAGCTACAGTCATCTTCCCCTACATTAGAGGTTGAAACTATCTCCTCTTTGCATCCCTATAAATATCAGATAGATATTTCCTCCTAAATATCCACAAAAAAATCCTCCGATGTAAGAATTCGTGGATACTCTAGTGAATGCAAAACTGTCCTCCACCAATTATAAGCATCCCCATTTAATAAATAAACAACAAACTCTAACCTGTTCGCAGCACTAATCTTCATCATCTCAAATACCTGTACCAGCTGGTCTAACCATTCTTCTGTAAATCGTGGATCAGTGGTACCTTTAAACTCTACAGCTCCTATTTTTATCAATTTCTTAAAATTCTTGGATCTCACCAGAATAGAAGTCAATGGTGGATCCCTGTAGATAGGATGATACTATGAAGGTGGTGGTGGATATGTGTAAGCTGGACCATACTGGGGATGGTCTAAGTCGTAAGGATTATGTTAGGATCCTACTCTAGAATGAGACATGTGGACAGTCTCATGTGGATCTATTGCTCTCTCTCTCCCTTTCTCTGTGTAGATGGTATAGAACCAGATGCCACATCTAAATAATTAAATGAGAATGATTAACACAGAAATCATAAAATACACAACAAATGCATATCACAAAACAACACTTTCACACACTCCATAGATCATGCCCCTGCTCTGATACTAAATTGAAATGTCCTCAACTTTTTCTTTAACTTAATCTGTATTTACAAATAATTAATCAAGTTTAGGCTTCTGTAATTTTAAACTTTTCTGTCATATATACATAATTGATAACTAGCAACACTTAAACTATATGGCAAGATAAAACAGGTTCAAATTTAGCAAAACAGAAGCTCAGTAAGGGCTTACAGTGTAGTAGCATGACCTGTGTGACCATCGTCCTAATTGAGAATCATAAATCAACACCCCATGGGCATGGCCTCGTGTTGGTCAGTCAAGTCCCCAAATCATTCAACACATCCCTTGTGTTAGCTAGACATGGCCTGTGTTGAATGTCTGTAACTCAATATCAACTTTCAATCACTCCTTTTTCATCCTCTGATACTTATACAATTATATTCTTATACTCATACCATATCACATTTGATTTCGTAAACATATATAATCTTTCATATTCATAGCGTCAATCGTAATTCACTCGCAATATATATATATATATATAGCCATTCATTTCCATATTATAATTTAACCAAATAGTGAATAGATTACTCACCTTCTAAGTGACTACACTATCCGATACGAGCCTGAACTCTGTCCCGGTCTAACCTGTCATCCTATAGAATAATTCACACCAATTCCTTATCACAATCAATTCAATAATATGTATGCTCCTAAACTAATTCAAACAATTTCTAACTTAGGCTCTTCGTAAATTTATACTTAAATTCGTAATTATTAAGAATTACCTTTACAGTTTCGTGATATCGACTTAGGTAGCGATATCTGGCTTACTCTTAGGATATGTTTCGTTAATTATACGATCAATTCCACCTCAATTCCACCTTTCTCTCTCAATCTTACTCTTCGCTCTCTCTCTCTCTCTTGCTCTCTTAATTTTTTTCTTTGTTTTTTTACAAATGAAGTTTCTGTCTTGATTAAATTCCATTCTATTAATAGGCACGGTCGTGTCGACTCAGTATGCCCCATGTTGTCCACATGCCAGCTCATGCTTAAATTTCCAACTTTCTTGCATGATGCAAACCTCAGCACGACCCACTAATATCTCAGCACGGCTTATGTTCCAACATGCCCTTCGTGCTAGTCAACAAGCCCATCGTGTTAATTCCAAAAATTTTAATCGTGCTATTCGTCAATACGGTCGTATTCATCAATTTTCCAATAGGCACGGTCTTCGTGCCTCCAACACGACCCTCTTGCTGCACGCTATGACATAACATTTTCCTTCAGTTTTTTGCCTAACTTCTTTTCTGTTTTCTATAGTACTGTCCTGCCTTACAGTTCAACATTTATTAATGTATATTTTGTTCATTTAAACTTACTTTCATTAATTATTTACTAATTATAGGGATTTAGGATACGAATGTTACATTGTATATTGGGATGCTAGTGTATGGATTGAATGATTATGTATTCTCGAATAAAATGAATGTGCTTATGCGTTTCAAACGTTAGTGTTAGGATTGAATGTGTCATGTTTACATGTTAAATTTGTTATAAATTTATTTGATTGTATAATGATGAAATGGTTTTTTAAATGTGTGAGGACATGGTATGTTGGTATGTGAATGTTGGTGTTGTGTTTTGAACTAACCATATGAGAATGTGTAATAAATTATGCTTATGTTTATATGATTGTAGCTTGTGAGATGAAATGTTAATTGTGAATGACTGGTACCTATATGTTAAATGATGAAAAGGTGATTGACTGCATGGTAATGGAATTGTTTGATTGATTTGTGTGAGAACGGGGTATGCTCGTATGTGGATCTTAGTATGGTGTTTAAATGATTTGCGTGTGTGCATGTGTATAGGAAAGTAAGGTGCATACTATGTTATGGTGTTAGGGTGGATGTGTCGTTAGTATAGTGAGATCAGGAATTAGATAGGGTATGATGGAGAGTTATTATATAAAGTGTGAACAGTAAAATGTGTGTGTTTGAAGGTGAGATTTATGTTGATGACCTAGGTTGTGTTTTAGAAAGATGTTAGTGAGTATGAAAAGTCTATGTGTTGAGTGAGAATTCAAAGCTTATTATATGGACTCTGCAGCTGAATGATGTATGTTAGGGTATCCATTAACGTACGTTAGCCTAATGCGCGGAGTCATCAACCACCTCGCGCTGATTTTTTAGTTCTAGCAAGGAAAATGGAAACTTGCCAACCTACGTTACCATGGAAATAACCTATGTTACCTTGAGGGTAACATGCGTTACTCAAGGCTAGAAATTCCTGAAGAATAATGTACGTTAGTATTCTAATTTAACGTACGTTATTCACACCCAGAAAACTATACTAACTTATAAATCATATTGCAATCCAACTTGAAGATAGAACATGATTCGAGCCAATCTCTAGACTTATAACCTATCATTTATGAACTAAATAACACTATAGAACTACTGGAATCAAGCACCCAGATAACGCATCTTAGAACTTAAGAGAAAGAGCATAACTCTGTGAGCAAAGAACAAGACTTAACTAGTAAGATAAAAGTGAGAATAGATGAATGAGTTTATTAAAATTTATATGGTTAGGTAAGTGATGAGAGGGACATACGCTTATTGAGTTTTGTACTCATGTTTTCTGTGGTTGTGTTTGTGTGTACAGACTAGGAAGGCTGCCGTGTAGACCGTTTACGCTCTACACTCTTTTTGGAGATTCTTCGAGAATGTTGCTACAACGTCGGGGGGTTCATCTACCTTTTTGATTTTGTTTTAAAAGATTTAACGTATAAAGAAATTATTTCTTCACATTGTTTTAAAACTGCCGTATAGGTCTTTTCCCCAATATACTAATGGTTTGACTAAGTTTTATAAAACAATGATCAATGATCCTATTTTCTTGATTAATGCTTAGAGCTTTTTTATAGGTAGAGTCTGCACAGAGCATTATGTGGACACATCATTGTGGT
This sequence comes from Breynia disticha f. nivosa, assembly GCA_948193385.1. Classification (NCBI taxonomy): domain Eukaryota; kingdom Viridiplantae; phylum Streptophyta; class Magnoliopsida; order Malpighiales; family Phyllanthaceae; genus Breynia; species Breynia disticha. The sequence continues at coordinate 9,036 of CANYCX010690317.1, forward strand.
TCAAATAGAAATGAAAAAACGGCACGAAAAATGTTTATTAAATTAATAGTAAATGAAAATGGTTTTAAGATCTGAGGATCACAGTCACGCCGAAAGGCAATTGAGTCATGCCAATACGTGGTCGATTCACGCCTAGACAAGGTCTAGTGCCATCAAGATGTGGTAGAATCACGCCTAAACGGGGTCGAGGAACTTCGAGATGTAGTAGAATCACGAAGAGGGACAAATCACGCTGAGATGTGTTAAGTGACGTTGATAAGGGGTCAGTCACGCCGGGACTGGGATGTGGTCAATTCACTCGAAGACGCAGTCGAATAACGTCTATAAAGGGTTGAATCATGCAAAGACATGGTCCACTCATGCCGAGATAGGATCGAGTCATGTCGAGACATGTTAAAGTCACGTCAAGAAGAGATAAAGTCAAGTCAAGTCCCGTTTGAGTTAGGCGGAAATAAGGTCAACCCAAACTGAGACGTAGTCGACTCACGTCGAGAAGGGGACGTCATACGAAGATGCGGTCGAGTGATGCAGAGGTGCAGCCTAGTGATTCCGAGACGAGGTCGAATTATAATAAGACAAGGTGAGTTAAGCTCATATCACGTTGAGATGTGATCCAGTCATGCTCGGTTCCCATCATGAGGTGGTGAAGTCACACTCTGATCACGTTGATACGCAGCCAAATCACTTTGAGACAGGGTAGATTCATATCGAGATAGGGTGAATTCATACTAAGAAGGGATCTAGTCATGCTGAGACGCGGTGAAGTCACGCTGAGACGCAATCGAGCCATGCTCGAATCTTTCTAAGATGCAACTGAGTAACGCCGAGACCGGGTCGAGTCACGATTTGAAGGGATCGATTCTAGACTAGATAGAATCGAGTAACATTGAGATGACGTTTGACAACGAGTCATGCTTAGACGAGTCAGAGTTTAATTAGATGGGGTTGAGTTACACCCAAACGTGATTTAGTCACACTGAGACTAGGTCGAGTAACGGCGAGACGGGGTTGAGTCACGCCGAGATACGATGGATTCACTTTGAGACGTGGTTGTGTAATGCTTAGATCTAGCTGAGACGCAGTCAAGTCACACTCGGATCACATCGAGAAGCGGTGGAGTACCTTTGGATCGCGCTTATCCATGCTCGAATTACGCTTAAATCACGCCGATGTGTATTCGAGTGAAGCTAGGATTGCGTTCACATGCACTCGAGTTACACCGAGATGGGACTGCATCATATTGAGACGAGGTCGAGTCACCATCAAATTATGCGTAAACGCGGTCAAGTCAGTCCAAGATGAGAACTAGTCTCGTCGTGACACGATGGAGTCACCCCAAAATGTGGTGAAGTTATGCCGAGATGAGGTCGAGTCATACTGAGATATGGTCGAGCCATGATCGAATCCCACCAAGATGCGATCAATTTATGCCTAGAAGGGTCGAGTCATGCAGAGAAACGTCGAGGCATGCTGAGACGGGGTTGAGTCACGCCGAGACGCAGTTGAGCCACGCTGATATGCAACCAAGTCATGCTTGGTTCAGCCGACATACAGTGTAGTCATGCCAGATGGGGTGGAGCCATGGCGAGATGCGATCGAAACACGACAAGATGTGGTCGAGTCACATCGAGACGTGGTATAGTGACACAGAGAGAGAATCAAGTCACGTCTATACGAGACATGCCACGTTGAGCCGGGGTCGGGTCACTCCTAGACAGTGTTAAGTAATATTGAGATGCTGTCGAGTCACCCTCGAATCTCGCTGAGATGCATTTGAGTCATGCCAAGACAGGATCAAGTCACGTCGAGACTGGGTTGAATCACACCCAAACGCGGTGGAGTCTTGCTGAGAAAGTGTCGAGTCATGCAAACACGCAGTGGAGTCACCCTGAGACGGGATTGAGTCACGTATAGACGCACTCGAATCACGTCAAGAGGAATTGAGTCACATTGAGAACCAGTTAGTCATGTAGAAATGTGTTCATATCACTTTGAGAGGTGGTCGAGTCAAGAGGAGACGAGATCGAGTCATGTCGAGACGTAGTCGAGTCATGAGAATACGCGGTTGAGTCATGTCAAGATATGGTCGAGTCAAGCTGAGATGTGGCCTAGTCAAGCCGAAATTCGGTCGAGTCATGCTCGAGTCACACTGTGATTTGATCGAGTCACGCTCGGATCAGCCGAGAACCGATTGACTCATGCTCTGATCACACTCAGTCTCGGTCGGGTCACCCAAGGATCCTACTGAGACACGCTTAAGACATGCTTAGATCACGTCGATACATAATTGAGTCACACTCCGATCATAACGATAAGTAGTCTAGTCACGTTCTGATCATGCGGAGATACGCTCCAGTCATGCTCAGATCATACCGAGATGCTGTCGAGTCACTCATGGATCACGTCGATAAGAAATCGAGTTAAATTTAGATCACATCAAGAAGAGGTTGAGTCACTCCCGGATCACGTTGATATGCTATCAAATCATGTCGATGCAAAGTCGTGTCCCAATGAGACAGGGTCGAGTCACACAGATACGCAGTCATGTCACGTTCAGACCACACAAAATTACTATCAAGTCACACTGAGACTGGGTCGAGTCGTTTTCTGACGTCATCGAGCCATGTCGAAATAAAGTCGAGTAAAGCCGAGATGAGGATGGGTCATGCTAAGGCACGGTCGAGTCACGCTGAGATCCTGCTACGACACAATCGAGTCAAAATGAGATGGAGTTGAGTCACGTCGATACACGGCAAATTGATGTTCAAATTATGCCAGGATACGGTAGGTCACACTCGGATCCCACCTAGACACGGTCGAGTCACCCTTAGATCATCATGCCAATATACGGTCAAATCACACTGAGACGAGGTCGAATCACCCCAAGATGCAACTGAGTCATGCTGAGACGAGGTGAAGTCATCCTAAGACCCGATCGAGCCATGTCAGGATTACGAACAGATAAGTTTTAGTCATGGCAGATGGGGTCAAGTCATGTTAAGACAGGGTCAAGTTATGTCGAGACGGGGCCGAGTCACCCTAAGATGGGGTCAAGTCACGAAAGGATGGGGTCGAGTCATGTTGAGACGCGGTCGAGTCATGCTCAAATCATGACCAGACACGTTCGAGCCACGCTTAGATAGATCGAGTCACCCTGAGACGCTGTCAAGTCACAGCTAGACAGCGGTGAGTCTCGTTGAGACGCAGTTGAGTCACGTCAAGACATGATCAAGTCATACCCATGCATAGTTGAGTTATGCCAAAAGCGGTTGAGTCGCTCGAAAAAGAACCTAGTGAGAGATGCAATCCAGTCAGGCCGATACAAGATCGAATCACTTCAAGAGACGTTCGAGGCACATCAAGACGAGATCGAGTCATGTCGGCACACGGACGAGCCATGGCATGACATGATTGAGTCACTTCGAGAAAGGGATGAGTCACACGGAAACAGAGTCGAGTCACACCTAAAAGCAGTAGACTCAGGGTGAGATTTAGTCGATTCATGCCAAGACGGGGTCTAGTCACGCTGAGAGGCAGTTGAGTCACGTAGAGGCAAGGTCGAGTCACGTGGAGAAGGTCGAGCCACGTGGAGAAGGTCGAGCCACATGGAGAAGGGGTTGAGTCACTCTGATATAGGGTCAGATCATACCAAGATGTAGTCGACTCATGTCGAGACAGGCTCAAGATGGGATTGAGTCACACCCCATCGAGACGCGCTCGAGTCAAACTCGTGTCATGTTAAGATAAGTTGAGTCACACTGAGACACAGTTGAGTTATGCCGAGACACAATTTAGTCACATCGAGACGTGGTCAAATCACACTCGCATCATGCCAAGATTAGGTCGAGTCAAGCTCAGGTTGTTTGAGACACAGTCGAGTCAACTCATGCCACGTCGAGATGAAATCGATTACTACTCCAATCATGTTGAGACAAGGTCGAGCCTTGCTCAGATAACATCGTGACGTCAAACCTGTTGTGATAGGAACGAGTCCTGCCAAGATGTAGTCGAGATGTGGTCGAATTATGCTCTGATCACGTCGTGATTCAGTTGAGTCACCCACGGATCATGTTGAGATCCATTCCAGTTAAGCTCAGATCACCCCGAGGCGTGGTTAAGTCACACTCAGATCCTACAAAACGCGATTGTGTGATGATCGAAACATGCTAAGACGTAGTCGAGTCATGCTCATATCACAATGAGATACAGTCAAGTCACACTCTAATCATACCAAGAGGCAGTCATGCTCAGGTCATGCCGAGACAGAGTCGAGTCACGCCAAGACGCATCGAGACATTATCAAACGACGTTGCACCTAAGTTATGTGACGTCGAGACGGGGTCTATTCACACTGATACGTGGTTTAGTCAAACTCAGATCACGCTAAGACCTTGTCGATTCACGCACTGACGAGGTCAAGTCACGCTAATGCGCAGTCGAGTAATGTCGAAATGCGATCTATTCACATTAAGACAAGGTCGAGTCAAGCAGAGACGAGGTGGAATCACGCCCAGATGAGGTCGACTAACTTCCAGACGGGGTCTTTTAACGCTAAGATGCAGTTGAGTCACACTAAGACTGGTTGAGTAATGAATAGGTGGGAACGAGTAACGCCGAGACAATGATTCACGCGCGAATCATACTGATTTTTGGTCGAGTCACAATCGAATCACGTCGAGATGCGATGATGTCATGCGCGGATCACACAGAGACACAGTTGATTTGTGCTTGATTCACGTCAAGAAGTGGTGGAGTCAAGGTTGGTTCACAGAGAGATGTGGTAAAGTCAAGCTCTGGTCACGCTACAATCTAGTCACTCTAAAATAGGGTGGAGTCTTGCTTAGATGTGGTCGAGTCATACTAGAAACACGCCTAGACGCATTTGAGGAACGCTCAGATGGGGTCGAGCCATGCCTAGACGGGGTCTAGTCATGTCGAGACAGGGTAGAGTCACGATAAGATGGGGTCGAGTCACGCTATGATGCGATCGAGTTATACTAAGACAGGGTAGAGTCAATCTCGGATCAGGTCGTAACAAAGTCGAGTCAAGATTGGATCAGGTTGAAACACGGTCGATTCACAATGGGGTCACACTAACACATTATCAAATAATGCGAGACGTGATATTGTCAAGATGATCTACAGTTGAGTCACACCGATACAAATTCGAGTCCTACCGAGACGAGGTCGACTTATTTTTAGATGCATTCGACTTACACTCAGATCAATCCAAGACAGGGTTGAGTCACGCCGAGAT
>CANYCX010690379.1:0-10995 GCA_948193385.1 Breynia disticha f. nivosa
CTTTGCTCACCTAGAGCCATAACCACTCCCTCGTATTGCTCACTAAGAGCCTATTAATTCATTTATTTTTGCCCACCTATGAGCCCAATGCATGAATGCCATGTGCATGCTCCATGGAAATACTCACGCATTTATAACATACTAATATGAATTCACAATGTTGCATGTTTGTATTCCTCCACATTTCTCTATTCATAATGCATACAACACATTCATAACAAACCATTTCCACGCCACCTCAACATTCAAGCTAAACATTCTTTAACTCATAACATGCTTGCACAACAACATACAATATTTAGGCATTTCATATGCCTTCATCAACATCACGTTTAAAAATCAAACAACACCAACACATCAACATCACATTGAAAGTTCACACCACACATTTCATATTCAACACAAAAAACATATCACAAGGATTCAATCCAACACATTCATCATTAATTCAAACAAACCATATCAAGTCAAGCAACAGTTTCCAATCAAACCACAATTCCACAATCAACCACATACATACATAGGAAAGCTGCTCTCATGTTTCTTACCTCGCAAAAGCACCTAGCGGCTCGGTTGTGAACTTCCCTCGTCCCTCGCCGCGATTCGAATTTCCTATCATTGACATTACAAGTTTACATTAACCTTATGTTCATTTAACTATGCAAAAATGAATGTTAACGCATATAAAATCTGTATTTATTCCATTTCCCTTTCCTCTCCCTCTCTCTTCATTAATCTCCTTCATTAATATTGCTACCAACAACCCCTACCTCCCTAATTTCCTGCACATCAACCATCATTAATGCCTCTATAAGTTTCTCTACACATATTTGGATGATCCTCACTCTCCCACAACACTCCACTATCCTAGGTTCTAATTTTCCCCTTCCAAAACCTAACCAATTGCCTCAATCTTACACACATTGTAACACCCAAACAATTTAACACTTAAAACACCTTCAATATATTCTAAGTAAGCTTACCCAAGTGACAAAACGCAAAGTTCTCGAGTTCCCAAACACGTCACTATGCAGGGTTGCCTTTCTCCCAACGATTTTGAGTCCCTAATCCACCATTTAACATAAAAAATAGTCAATATGGGTTAGTAGACATCTTAAGCTTTTCAACGAGCCATCATTCGCTCGATTTGGAGCTAGATTGGAAAAGTTATGGGAGTTGGAAAACTAGGGTTTGGGAAAAATAGGATTGAAGAGTAAAGGAAGATCTCTTACCTTGATTAAACCCAAGATCAAGTCTTTGAACACTCCTTGCTTCAAATTTTCGTGACGTTTGATGGTGGTGAGTGGTTTTCAGCTGGAAGTTATGAAGAGAGGGGAGAGTATCGTGACATGGGGAGGGAAAGAAGGGCAAATAAGGGTCTTTAATGGTTAAGGGTTTGGTTTAATGGTTCATTGGGCTTGGTTCACTATTCACTTCGTAATTCTCTTTCTAACTCGGTCCGCTCTAGTTCAGGCCCTTTAAAATTCTCAAAATTTATAATTCTTCAAAATTCCTAGACTATACATTAGACAAATCTCAACTCCACTCACTTAGTTAATTACCTAATATAAAATACGAAAAATTTTCCCTCATTTTTGTATGTATTTTATTTAAATTTTTAATTAAATCAAAAATTTGGGGCGTTACAAAATGCCTTTTTGAGCCGTCATTACAAAGATCCTCAAGGAAGATCGAATTAATCTTGAAGGAGAAGCCTTCACCCCATATCCTCACAATTGGAGAGTTACAACAATGAACGTCAAGACTTTGAGGTTGGTGAAAACCGTTGAGAGAGGATGGATGTGTGCACCCCATGCGAATCATTTTCGCTTGACTCTGACCGAGGAAGGAGAAAAATTTAATGATGCTACTACTAGGGGGAGTTTAGCACGACGTAACCATGTTGGATATCATGAAATGGCTACCCTTAGGAGGGAACTTGGGGAAGTGCGTTAAGAGATGGACACGAAGCTTAGGGAAGAGATTAGTGCAATGGGTAGATTGATTGAGAAGGTCTCTTTTGTGGTAGAAACGATGTGGGAGAAACTCACTTGTCGGTCCGATGACGTTGCTCACCCATAGTGATGGCTTGGCACCTCTTAGACCCATATTCCTCACTCTATCATTCACATCTCTTGCATCCATTATATCATGTTTATGATAATTATGTTTTTCTTAGGATGTAGCTTTGGATATTCATATGAACTTATTATGTTGTCTATGTTTGTTTTATGATGCATGTAGTTGGATATTATTATCATTTTATTCTTTCCTAGGACAACTGTCATGGTTGTATGTTTATGTCATGTGTGAGTTTAATTTGGATGATTTGTTTATGCTATTATATGATTCTTGTTGGTTATGGATTATATGTTCTTAACTATGACAAAAAGGGGGAGACATAATTGAATTTGATAATTTGATGATGTTTAATGTCTATGATGTTTTGTTGGTGATGTTTAATGTTTATGATTTTTTGTTGATGAATTTTTTAATATGTTGATAAATGATTTGAATGATGTTTATGATGTTAATTGAATGATGAATGATGTTTTGTTGAGTGAATATTGTTGAATTAAGTGAATGAAGTAAATGGTTAATGAGGAATGATATTTGGTTGTGTTGAGTTTTAAGTTAATGAAGTAAATGGTTAATGTGTTGAGTTTTAAGTTGAGAAATTTGATGAATATGTTACAATTGAGAAATGTTGAATATGCTTAAATGGTGTTTCAAAAAGAAAGGTTGAAGTTGGACTTTTGGTTATATTAGAAAGGAGCATAAACTAAGGGGGAGAAAAACATTAAAATGGGATATTTGGATACTTGAAATCTAATCACTTGACAAGGAAAACCTTCATCATACATTTGTCACTTTGTTTCTAAGACTATATTTATCAAATTCACTAAAGTTTTGTCATTATCAAAATGGGGAGATTGTTGGACCAATGGTGGTGAACAATGTAAATCCGTCTTAAGTTTTGATATGATAGAAAACTTTACGAATTTAATAAACATAGTATGTAGGTTGGAAATTGGAAAATAATTACTTGATGGTTTCTGACAAATGCTAAGGAAAAAAACACTTGAGTGAAGTGAGAAGCAGTCAAGTAAGTGGAATTTGCGTGGTACCAGTCGACCCGTGTGTAGACTAGTCGACTGGTGTACTGGGAATTCAACAAGAAGAATAGTAACGACCTTTTTGGGTACCACAACCCCAAACCACTCAATTGGTAAGGAAACCAGTCGACTGGTTCTGACCTCTGCTGCTAAAACAGAGCAGCAAATCTTCAGAATGACGTAGGAGATCAAAGTACAACTTCTGGGAGATTTCAAATTTGAATATGTGTGCAAGTAAGTTGACCTATATAAATTTCAATCGACTAATATGTGTTGTAGGGTAGACCAGACGACTGGAATAGAGTCCAGTCGACTGGAGGTCGAGACTTGGGAAGTCTGAAAGCTATTGGAATGCAAACCAATCGACTGATATGTAAACCAGTCGACTGGAAGACACAAAATATTCAAGTGTAGTATAGACCAGTCGACTGAAGAAGCTGACAGTGTATAAAAGTTCACTTTGAAAAGTAACTTGAAGTGATCCACATCAAAGACCAACAAGCAAAAACTCAAGACAACATATAAATAGACTTGGTTACTGAAGAGAAAATATATACAAGCATTCTAAAGGATTCACATTAGTCTCACAAGCTCTTTGCTCTCATTTTCTCTTTTGTTCTTGTACTTCATCTAGAATATCATTCTAGTTGAACTAGTTTAGCTTTCATTGGTTTAATTTGAGCTACAATTTAGATTGTTTACAAGGTGGCTTGAGCCAAAAATCAAGTGTAACAAGAAAGTTTAGTGGATTGTTGAAAATCCTAAGTGAGAGCTTAGGTAGTGGAGTAGGTGTTGTTCACCGAACCACTCTAAATCGTGTGTTTATCTTTTCTCTTCACTTTCACACTTTTGATTCGCAAAAAATTCAAAATTTCTACCATTCTTATAACTTCTATTCAATCTCCCCCCTTTCTAGAGGTTATTTGGACTCTATACTTTTCTCCACCATTTTTAGCCGAGTAACACAGCTCTCTGGTCAACCAATTAACCTTATGTCTTTATTAGTTGAGTAATATAGCTTTCTGGTCAAACAATAATCTTGTCCATCGATTCATACATTTGAACGTTGGTTTGTGATGATTGTGCAACAAACATAGGAAGACTCTATAATGATTATGTCAGAATACATCAGGATTAGTCAACTAACATAAATTTTAGTTGAGTAAACTGAAACTTTTCTATGACTAGCTGTTAAACTTGATTTTTCACCTGCATTCATATATGTTAGTCAACTAAACAAATGGACTAGTCAACTAACTTACCCTATGAATCAATTAGTAGATTAACAATTATATTAGTCAAGTAAATTGAGCTTCAGAATCGTTTTTGTGCATCTTCTTGTTTTGGTTCCAATTCAAATCATCCATTTAAGTACCTTAGACCTGAATTCAATATTTACCAAATTCATTGTTTTAAACATTATCAAAACATAAGTATGATTTTACAATTGTTTACCATTGTTAATCTAACATGTTTCATATAGTTCTCTTAAAAGCAAAAGAGGATTAAGGCAATATGTTCAAACAAGACGGAATTCAACTTATATTATGATTGAAAATGCAATAAATCATCTTAGTGCATTTATGCATTTGGAATTGAGTGACTCATATTTCAAGTTTTGTCCATCAAAATCAGATGCGTGGGATAAATTTGAGAAGATTAAGAAATATCTAAGTATGTTTTATGTTATTACTAATGTTTTTTGCTGTCAAAGTATCGTTAAATTTGTATTTTTTTTTGTGGTAACTGCTTATTTGAGAATGAAAGAAGAAAAGTGATGAGTTTATGAGTTCCATTTTAAAGATGATGCTTGAAAAGATTGAAAAATATTGGGATGGTTTCAATTAATTCTTAACAATTGCAGTAATTATGGATATGGTGTGAAATTAAAAAAGTGATCTTAAATCACTTTTCATTCATTATGAGGATACATCTTGTTTAGGTTCTCTACAACAATAATATAGATTCATTAACTCAAAGTGCATATGAATTTGTGAAAGATTATAGTACTACATAGTTAATTAAGGTTAATATTTTATTTACATAATTGTATTTATTTGTATTATGAACCTATTTGTATTAATATTATTCACAAACTATTTTATCTTTTTTAAGATATATAATGATACAGGAAGTAAGTGAGGATACTATACTAACAAAAACTCAACTTGAACTATAATATTTAGGAAAAAAAAAACTTAAAGTGAGTAGAAAAGTTGAACTTAATGTGTTAAGTTCTTTGAAAAAAAATCAACATAGGTATTCTATTATTGCTGGAAAAGCTCATGATACTCTCACAATTCCTATTATCATTGTTGCTTCAAAAAATCATTTTAGTCTTGGAGATAAAATACTTTATTAATATAGCAGTTCAGTTAAACCTCAAGTGGTTGAGGCATTGATTTTAAATTGGAATATAATATACGAGTAAAACCCTAACTAACGATAAATTAGAATATAATAACTGATATCATTTTTTTTTAAAAAAAATATGAATATAAAATTAACTGCACAATATTTTTTCAATCTAAATTTTCAAAAAAATAGCTATATATTATCTCTATTTTATTTTTTTAAATACATAATATTAAACTATTTTACTTTTATAATGTGTAATAAAGATAATTAATTCCAGACATTTTAGGTAAAAAACATTTTAAAATTATTATAATTGGTTTTTGTTTATTAGGTTGTAGAGATAATAACTTTTGGAATGACGTGAGAAAACATCCGATTACGACAGTACTATAAGAATATACACATTTTTCGACGACTCTATTTGTCTGAAATTCAGGTTTTTTTTGTCGTGCACACAAGACAATATTATTGAGGAGAAGGTGTGATTAAAGCGTTTAGCATGCATCATCGTACATAAGTTATACAACAAATAGTTACGTAAAAGTGAGGACTGATTACGAATATACATTCATTTTCTTTTTTATTTACAAATCAATAAAAAATTAAAATTTTTTTCATTATAACTTATTTAATTATATTCTATATCTTAAATACACTCATTTTTTCTACACTATAATGTTTCTTTCTTTTTTTCTATGATCTGGATTTCTCTTGTTTAGTTTTGTTTTATGTTTTTAATAATATATATATCAATAAATTCTAATTTTTTGCTCAAATTAAGCACAATTAAAAACTATTTTTATGATAAAAAACACATAAAATCTAAAATCAACTATTAGTTTAAAGATTGAATATTTAGAGTACACTTTTTTATTTATATATTTGTGGTTTATAAACAAGGTTTAATATATAGTTATTAAATTTTTTTCTTAAGTATATATACATAATTGGCTTGTTGTAAGTAAAAAAATAAATTAGTTGCTTAAGTATTTTCATGTGATATGTAAAGTGTACACAAAGTTAATTTTTACAAAATTTATAAAAAAATATAAAAATTTAGTATATCAAATTAGAAATTTATAATAAGTTTAAATTGATAAAATATTTTTTATTTTTATTTATTAATTTACAAATATTTCTCACTGTTAGGATATACAAAATTGGTATAATATCTACATAAAGATGATATTCAATTTAAAAATTATAAAAATTTAATAAAAACTATTGTTTTTCAAACAATAAACAATATAAGAATTCAGTATATATTAAGTTAGAAGTTTTTATTAAGCTTAAATACTTAAAAAATAAATATAAATTCGTATATAAAATTGTTTATGCATATACAGGGTTTACGTAAGTTTATATGAAGTTTATATTATAGTTAAAACAACAAAAAAAATCTGCATCATATAAAATGTAAAAAAAATGATAAGTCGTATGAAATTTAATAAAAAAATTAAAAAACGCATTTTCTGTAAAAATTTAAAAAAAAATTTTGTAATAAAAAAAATAAAAATAGTGTAGAGTGTAATTAATCCTTAGTTGCAGGTTCTTGATATGGTTTTCCATCTTAGTATTCTTACGCGAGATTTGAACCACGCTTGTGGCCTCACGTTGAGTCATCTAAATTAACTTTGAGAAGTAATCGTTAACAACAAAACTAACCTAGAAGACTGATCCTCTCTGTCTAGTCGACCAGTGGCTTCAAAGTAGGCCTCAGCCCTCGTCCTGGTAAGACGCTGGCGTGTCAGATTGGGAATGCATCCAAGCCTACGTAAAAAGAAGAAGTGTTAGAATAAATAAAAATTAGCAGGAAAATGACAATGAAAATGAAAATAAAAATAAAAGGATTGTTGATCGATGAACTCCTCCCAGTTGTTTATCTGGGTATGGCACTCAACAAAAATTTCATCCGGGCTAACTAGCTGACCCAACTGCTCTTGTTATGAAATATTAAAATGTTACAATACATTTTATTAAATAATAATAGAAAACAAAAAAAATGAAGTAAACATAAAAACATATTACATACCATCCTCTACCAGACCTGCCTGTGGGAGATAGACCTGCACCTCTAGCTTCTCAAGGGAATTGAGATAAGCTTTCATCTTTAGTACGTGGGCGCAAACTAGAGTACCCAGGGTCATCCTAAAAGAGATGAGCGCTTCAGCAGTCACGAATCTCTCGTGACAAGCCTATTTTTGAAACATCCCTTTTAGGTGCACCATGATATCATAGCCTTTTTTTCCTTGAATTGCTTCTGCAGATCGGCAAGATAGTTGCGATCATGAGGCATGTGACATCATTAGAATCATTTATTCTTCTCAAAAGTTTCCCATCGGACTACTAAGCTCAAGGGGAAGAGGGGCATCCAAAGCATACAACTTCTTTTCTTAATTAAGAATTATCCTTAAGTTTCGAGACAATTCAACATAACTAGACTCGTTTAGCTTAGCCTTTTCAAGGATAAATCACAGTGAGAAATGATTTGGATGATTATTTTGCTCCATATTTCAACCTAAGAATCAAAATAAACTAGATTAGATTAGGTCTTATTAGTCCCACAACTGAATTAGTATCCCTTTAAATAATTCGCGTTAGCATTTTTGTGGGCCAAAATTCATTTTTCACAACAACACTCTGATCAAGCTGAGCCTGTACACCTTGAGATTAAACTACTTAGGTAGGAAAACACTCAATCATGTTCCAAACAAAACTCTTAGATCAAATGTGCAACACTTTAAAGTGCAGAGCATAAAGCCCATTTTTATGTTGCCTAGATTCGTTCATATCATTCCCTGTTAAGTCAAACCCACATTCACAAATCATGCCTCACAAAGAAAGAAGGGTGCACCTAGGAATCCTAGCGTACATGACCAATGTATGATGCCTTAACGTGGTTCGAATTGGGAAAGCAACATTGTGACTTACTATTTCAAGGGATTCATTTCAATTATGGCTTACATGGCATACATTTTTTCATTCATCCATACAAGGCATATATAACGTGCATGAAAATAAGCGTGAAAGACATAGGCTTAAAACCTACAGCTAAATACATATACTATTGCATAATATAGTCTTCATATTGGACCTTCATCTCTTCTGGGCTTCAAACTCCTTGAGCTTACTACAAAGTTTTCAAATCTTATTCTATACTAAAAAAATTTAAAACATTTACAGTAATTCTTAATGGCTCAAAGGCCATATTTAAAATTACAAAACTGGGGGTCCATGAATGCACCATGTGAATCCATTCATCAAATTCATAAAACAAATTGTGCGTATAAGTACATTCATAGATAAAAAAAAGTCCAATTTTAAGTTTAATTGTCAAGCCCATTATGAAACTGTGTATATGGGCTCACTAGGATTTAAAAATGGGATAATTACACTACATACTCTATTTTGTTAAAAAATTGCAGTTTTTTCTGTTTTACATTGCTTTTTCATGCTGTGTTTTTTAATTGCAATTAACTTCTTTTAATTGTTCTTCATACGGTTGTTTCCAGTCATCTTAAGTTAGCCCATCTTCTTAGCCCATTCTTTACTTTATACACAACATCGTTTTTTTGTCTTTCCATTTTCAATTGATATCGTTCTTATTTCAAAATTCAACCGCTTCGATTCTCGCGCTCATTAATTGAAGCCACATTTTCTTGTCCATGCATCAGCTTTTCATGTTTCTCACAACAACAGTGGTGTCTTATCTTCTTAATTTATTTCTTCTCTTTCATTTCATCTTCTACTTGCTCTTTCTTCAAAAGAATTGTCTCTACTTTTCTTTGTCTTCCTTCATTCTATGCTTCATTTCTTCTCTTCTTCTCCTCTTTGCTCTTTTTGAATTTTTCTTCAATTTTTTTCTTTGTTTCATGGTTAAAACTTGTCAACATAAACATCAGACTACTTCGGATATCATGAAAAACCTCGATTCTTCTTCAAAATCCCCTAAAAAAATCTCCGCCCTCTTCTTCCCATCAAACAATTATGTTTTATTCCTTTCTTTTTTCTTTTATGTTAATCTTTGCTAACGTTTTTTACTTTTTTGTTTTTCTGATCTATTTATTTGTTCATTTTAGTTTTACATTCAATCATGTCTTTTAGTTATGATTTCACTTTAATATTTATAGTTTTCATTCAAATTATATCATGTATACATCAATTATAAATTAATTTTTCATTCGATTTATATCATGTATATATCATGTTTAGTTTTCAGTTTGTTCACTGTTAGTATTTCATTTTTAATACATTTTGAAATTAGTTTTTTAACAATAATTTTAATACTTCTAATTTTTATTTTCCCCATTAGATGAAATTAATTTATATTTGCATACTCTGACATAAGTTTTGTTTTTAATTTTTTTTGAGGAATATTTACTGTCAATTTGTTCTGATGTGCATATTTTATTATTTTTTATGTAATTTTAAATTTAATATATACTTAGTGTAATCTTGGTTGTAAATTGGTTTCAAGACGCCCGTTTTTATACTTTAATGATAACTTTAGTTATAATTTTTTATTAGAGTTTTTTATTGCAGTTTGTTTTCAATTTTTTCATTAAATTTGATTTTATTTATATGATTTTTAAAATATAAACCGCATATACACTGTGTATGGTATGTTCACCTAAAAATGTTCCTATTCATGTAAGCTTTGATATCTATATTTTAAGTTATTATTTTGCCAAAATATACTTAGTATATACTTTTTAAATTTTCTGTTGTGCCCAAGTATATATTTTTAAGCTTTTTACAATATAAATATATTTGTTCTATATAAGTTTTGTATATTTTTTAAAGAAGTGATAATTATGTTAATATCAACTTAGTAAATTTTTTTTATATGAATGTATAATAAGTTAATGAATATTTTTCTTATTTTTTATAAATGTATTTATTATTTTAGTATAAACTTAGTATAAACTTTAAGTGGCATAGTAAATTGTTGTACAAAAATTTTTATTGCTTGTTTTTCATTTTGTCATCAGTTGTTGTACAAAAATTTTTATTGCTTGTTTTTCATTTTGTCATCAGTTTGTCTTTCTTTCTAAATATGTGAACCCCAAAATAAAATTTCCTTTTTAATTTCAATAATAACTTTTATCCAACAACTATAAAATCAGAGTTTAAATTTCAATATCGGTTAGAGGAAATAGAAAATTAAATACAATTTTCTTAAAAACATCTCCGAGCCCAAATCAAATACAACAACAACATATTATAATTCAGAGTTTTGCGGAAGCAATTAAAATGTTTGAAAACAAATTCAAACTCAAAATTTTACATATCATAAATATGTTCAAATTTCCAATCTGAAATCAATACACAATAAAATGATGATGGAGCTCCACCTCTGACATCCATACGTCTGGTACAAGATCAACGCAACTCTGGTCCACTGGTAACGCTCAACGTCCTGCGCATTTTAAACAAACCGTCCTAGTGAGCGAGAAAGCTCAGTAAGTGGCGCAGGGAAATCTATATTCCTTAGGGAATATGATTCTCCTCTAACCTACCA
>CANYCX010690539.1:0-11835 GCA_948193385.1 Breynia disticha f. nivosa
TTAAATGACACATTGGCCATGTTGAATGAACCCAGGTCGTGTTTAATCAACATGAGATCGTGCCCATGGGACTGTTGATCAACACGAGTCGTGTTCATAGGAACTGTAGGCAACACGGGTTGTGCTCTTATATTGTTTTGCATGTGCTGCTCAATTAAGTTTGACATTTCACTGTTCAATCAGCCAACAATATTTATTAACAGATAAGATTAAGAATATAAAAGGATAAAAGAAAAGTTTTGAATATAAGTATTTCAATTGATTAATGATTTAGTTAATTATATGATTAAGAATGTAATAAGTATAGGATGTTTTCGTGCCAAAAGGTCGTGCCGTGCATTCTCAATACGAGTTTCTATTCCATCGTGCACGATCTCGTTCTGCAATTAATTCAACACGAGGGCATGCCAATTTCCCAAGATGAGCACAGGGTCGTATTGATCCTCAGCTATGAGCACAGGGGAGTGCTCCAACTCGTGTTGTCTGCTGTTTTTTCCAATTTGTAACTAAATTGATCCGATTTGATCCCATTTTAAATTCTTTTCAAATATTTCAATTCCTAATATTTCCAGGATATTACACATGAAATGAGAATGAATGTAATTATAAACTTGTAAGTGGTTGTTGAATGAATTGGTGTAGTTGTGTATTCACCTGAATTATGGATTGTGGTTGTTGTGTGGATTGATTGTGGAAATGCTTAAGGAATGTTGTGCGATGAGGTATGAATGTTTTGTGTTTAAGAATGCTTTTATGTGTTTTTGTTGAAATGAGATGCCTATGGTTTGATTTTGAATTGTGTGAGATATCATTTGCTAAGTCTGTTGTTTTCTAGACACAATAGGTCAAAATGGGCTGGGAAACGGGCTAAGCAATCCGTTTCCCTAGCCATTTCACTTGCAGGGAGTCCTAGTGATGTGGGAATGATTTTCATAATGGGTTATGTAAACCATTCTCCAAATCGTTCTACTTCCAGGGAATTTTAGTGGAGACAAAATGGGTTTGGGAACAGTTTGGTGTAAACCGTTTCCCAAACTGTTTCAGTTCTAAGAAGGTTCAGGAAGGGAAAACATGCTGGAAAACGGTTTACATAAACCGTTCTCCAGGCCGTTTCTGCCAATAAAACAGTGATGAACAGAATTCTTTAAGATGAGAAATAGAAAGAATAATTGACTTAATACTTGGAAGTTTGGAGCAAATTAAGAAGGACAATTCCTTACCTTAGATAACATACTAAAGCTTATTGAAGTAGATAATGATTAGAATGATTCCTTTATCCTTAGTACATAAAACACCTAAAACACTTTACCAACGAGTACCTATGCATTAAATACCTTGGTAAGCATTATAAGTATACTTACTGGGTAATTAATTACTCACATGCATGTGTGTTTCTGGCGACTGTGCAGAGCGACAGTAGACTGAGGTCGGGACTTTCTTTTGGTGGTGCTCCGGAGGTGATACTTGGTCCTTAGGTCGGCTCCTTAGCTTGTTTTGGGGTTTTCTTTTATTACCCACTTTTGTACATCTATACAAACTATTGTATAGAAAATGATTTACATACCATGATTTGTAATCATTGATCATGCTTTCGCATTTACTTTACATATTTTGTATACGACCGAACCTTGGTCAAACTTTTAAAATAAAATGTATTTACATGGATGTCTCTTCCTCTTATTTTCTTGTTGGTTTTAAAGAAAAAAATGGTTGCCAAAATTGTGCTAGTTATTCGAAAATGAGTTTATGTAATTTGGGCGCGACAACTCTTCTTGCACATTATGTCATTCAAGGACGAAAATATGACTTGTGATATTATTTAGCACATAGTATATATTCTAAATGGTCAACTATTGTCCAGATAATTCATCATTCACAAGGACACAAGAAGCAATATTTTACAATGCGCCAAGAATCAGACAAGAAAAATGTGAAACGTGAAGTCAGAGTTCTACAAATCGTGATTTTTTATTTAGCAAAGGTCAGTTTTGAAAAAAAAATATTGCATGACATAATTCGTGTATACATAATTATGCACAATATGTTTATTGGGATGAACGTGAGATCCACGCTCCAATAATAAAACGGTGTGAAATAATACCTCAATCAATTGAAGCCATTTAAAATAGAGATATTCAATTTCAAGTGTTCATATCTCGACATAGAATAATTAGAGATAGAAAAACTCACTATATTCTTCAAAATGCTTTAATTAAACATTTATAAGAGCAACGTCAAAATGCTAAAGAGTAATAATTAATTTTTTGTAATGTTAGTTTTTTATTAGTATTTGTCTTTATTTTTAGTTATTGTAATTTATTTTTTTAATTATTATAATTTTTTTAATTTAATGTATTTTTTATTTTAATGTATTATATTTTTTAATTAATATTTTTATAAATTAAATATTAATAAATATTAAAATAATTATAATAATTCTTTAATTAATTTTTAGATTAATTATAAAAATAAAAAAATAAATTTATTTAAAATATTATTTTTAGTGTTAAAAATAGAACAAAATTAATTGGAATAAGTTAGAGCAGATATTATAATTGTTGTATTTTTTTTTAACCTTACTGTGTGTTTACACTGTAAAGAACATATACGGTGTTCCAAGGGTATTCTCGTAATATACATCACAACAGCTTCTTTCACTTGCCACCTTTCTTTCCTTTATAAGCACATCTTCCCTTCACCCTCCCTCACACCAAAAAAACATGTCTCCACTCCACCCTTTCTTAGCGTCCATTGTCCTAAATTACATTTTAGTCCTCACCCATGCAACCGCACCTCTCACTTTAACCCTTGTCAACAACTGCCCTTACACCGTTTACCCAGCCATCCAACCCAACGCCGGCCAGCCAATCATAGAAAAAGGCGGTTTCCCTCTTTCTTCCTTAACCCACCGCTCCTTTCCAGCCCCAACCCAACACTGGTCCGGTAGAATATGGGGCCGAACCGGTTGTACCCATGCAAACGGTAAGTTTTACTGTTTAACCGGTGATTGTAATGAACAAATAGAGTGTAACGGTAAAGGCGGATCCCCGCCGGCAACTCTCGTCCAACTGAGCTTACACCACGGCCAAAATGATTTATCCTCTTACGGCGTATCTTTAGTTGATGGGTTTAATATTCCATTAACTATCACCCCTCATGAGGGTAAAGGTGTGTGTCCTGTTGTGGGTTGTAGGGTAAATTTATTAGACACTTGTCCTGAAAAATTACGGGTTTTTAAGCATGGAAGAGTTGTGGGTTGCAAAAGTGGTTGCGAAGCATTTGGAACGGATGAGTTATGTTGTCGGAATCATTACAATAGTCCTCAGACTTGTAGAGCTTCGAGTTATTCTGAGTTTTTTAAACACTCTTGTCCTTCCAGTTTTACTTACGCTCATGATACGCCTTCTCTCATGCATGATTGTTCGTCGCCACGTGAGCTTAAGGTTATTTTCTGTCATTGAGAAGTGGAGGCAAGTGTGGTGTGTTTGGAAGTGAGGTAGTAGGTGGTTTTTGGAATAAAATGAAAAAAATGTAAAGAGAAGGTGGTGTAAGGAGTTGTTTATGGGAATGTTTCTGTGTGGGTTTTAGTTTAGGGGTTGGAAGGGTTTGTGTTTATGTGTTGAATTAATATTAGTGGATTAATGAATGTATGTTTACGTTTCCTTAATGTCGATTACTTTTTGCATATTATTAGTGAAACATTAAAAATATTTCTAAAAAAGTAAAGGTAACTTTGTGAAGTTACTCCAAAGTATATTCAATAATTTAGGAGTGATACCAAGAGTGTAGTGTAAAAATAATGAATGGTCAAAGGCTAACAGAGGGAATCTGCAGGTAATCTTCGGAAGATAAAGCAGCAGACATGTGAGGCTGTTTCCTCTTTCTTTTCACTCAGAACTCCTTTTTTTTTTCCGGAAAGTTTTTAATATCACTGTATTTCTCATGTGATGTCTCTGCTTTTACCATGCGTTGGAAGGATGCCCCACTTAACTTTTACAACTCCTAAAGACGTTTCGATACTTGAGAGGGCACGTATAACAAGTTTATTATATAATAATTAAAAATGCATAATAATTATTAATTTTTCAGACAATAACAAGTTTTTTATGTCACGTAATATTATTATTTGTTAGCTTTTGTTAAATTATTAGAATTTTTTTATTATTTTATTATATTCTCATTTATGTTAATTAACAAACTTATGAGAAAAAAATAGAATGTTCTTTGCAATAGAAACTTATGATTGTTGGGTTGAATTGATTTCTTTAAGAGATTTGATGTCATTAGAAGTATAGGTTTAGTTACCCTATTTGAGTAGTATAAATTTGGTTGCATACCATTTGGGTAGTAGAGTTATCTTATGTCTAAAATAGAGTTTGTGACCTATATATAGTCACTTTGGATTTTTCTTCTGTAATCTTTTTGTGGGTTCCACCTTTTGGTGACTAGTAATAGAATAATTTGGTTCTCTGCCCGTGCAGTAGGTTGCAAGGACTGAATCACGTAAATTCCTGTGTGTTCTCTTGTTTTCGCATTATACCTTTTATCGCGCAATTTCTTGACAAGTAGTATCATAGCTTTGAGCGTGTTCTATGGGAACGATTGAAGGTGAAGAGAAGTTACTGGTGGAATTGATTGTGATGCAGAAAGTCGTGATGGAGATAGTGTTATTCTATAAAGTCTGGAGGATAAAGTTTTGAGGGATCCCTGGCGAAGAAACTTTATCAGAAAAGGTGATTGCATATCTTGATGACCGAAGACATGCAGGTATGGGAACGTCTTGGTAAATTTAATAAGAATGTATTAAATTTGAAGGTGTTGAGGTTATGCTCGGTAACGAGGATTAAACTATCTTTTTGTTGTATTCTTTGTCTGGGTCTTATGAGAATTTGTGGATACCATTGTGAAGGGTAAAGACAATTTATATAAGTGATATTGCAGATGTATTGTCTATGGAATTAATGTGATTTTAGTTCCAAGGGAGATAATGGATGTTTCGATTTATCAGTTCACAGTGACAGAAGAATATAGAACAAAAGGATATAGTTTGATGGGTTATCACTAGAAGGAGGTGAAATATGTATGGAATGACTGTGCGCATAGGAGAAACGGACAAGATCCAGAAAATTTGATTTCTATGAGTGCTTTGGCGAAGCATGTTGTTTGGTTTCTTGAGTGGTGCTAGAGTTATTCGAATGTTCAAAGGTCTTGTGGTGATAATGTTTATTGGCAGTTTTGTGGTGCCAATGTTTGAAACCTGTTGTGAGTTATGCAAGAAAGTGGGTGGAGTTTGGGATTAAAACAGGGAAAGATCAATCAATGAGATTTATTATGGTTAGCAGCTGGTAAACCATGACACAAAATTTATTTGATGATTACACAGGAATGGTGCAAGATGGTCACCTGCTAGGTATAGATCTCGAAGGGCATGGTGATGTCCTTGGTAAGTCTGGCGTGGACTTACTCGAGACCCTTAAGGGGTGTGGTAGAAGTTATTCTAGTTACGGTGTTGTGAAGAAACCAACTCAACGGGGAGAATTGTTGGGTTGAATTGATTTTTTGAAGAGATTTGATGTCATTAGAAGTATAGGTTTTATTACTCTATTTGGGTAGTGTGGATTTGGTTGAATACTATTTGAGCAATAGAGTTATGGTATGTCTAAAATAGGGTTTGTGTAAGACCTATATATAGTGACTTTGTATTTTTCTCTTGTAAGCCTTTTGTGGCTTTCACCTTTTGGTGACTAGTAATAAAATAACTTGGTTCTCTGTCCGTGGAATAGGTCTCAAGAACCGAACTACGTAAATTCCTGTGTTCTTTTGCTTCCGCATTATACTTTTTATCGCGCAATTTCTTGACAATAATAATTAGGCATTTATGTCTAATTTGCTTATTAAGTCACATCAACAATTCGATACTCAAAATTGCAGTAGTTTTATTAAAAAATAAAACAGATGCAGTGTTTACTCTATTTCACTTCAACTAGTTTTATTTTAATTTTCAACGCTAAAAAATATTTCAAACATATACATATCTAATTTGTATTTTAATTTAATCTAACAATCAATTAATTAATTTAATTATTTTATATATAAAGTATAACTTAAATATCACTAAAGCATTTAATATATATAAAAATATTATATTAAAATATAATATACAAAGAAAATTTAATTAATATTCTCTTATACTAAAATTTAGTTATTTTTTCCCTCTTTTCAGCAAAATTAATAGTTTTATTAATCTATGAAAGGAATATATAACACATATAAAGAAATTAATTAACACATAATTAACAAAGCGATATATAAAATGAACAAAAATCTTAATTTCATAATCTGTTTTATGACAACGTAAGAATATCGGTAACACGTTGAGGGTAGCTCATATCCATACACGTACATTGAGATACAGACGATGTTTCGCATTCGATCCTACAACGGAATCATACCAATCAACCTATTCTAAGAGAGAGTTTTAGAATTCTCATTCTAAAAATTCAACACAAAAAATTTGGTTTTTTTTGTGTAGGTTGTTAAGTGTGTTGACATGTAAAGTGAAATGACTAATTTATAGAGTGATAGCTACCACTTGAAGAGTATGTACCTTTTCACTCACATTTGTATTTTAGTTACTTAACTAAAACTACTTTTAATTTAATTCTCTTATCAATCAAATCATAATTAAGTTCTTTAATTATATTTATTTAATGAATCCAATGTCATGGATAGAATAAATTATTATTTCAATCTAATTATTATATTTTTATACTCACTAAAATTAATTTCACAAATATTTACTTTAAAAATAAATAAAGTTAATTTTTAATAATGTTTATTTGCAAATTAAATTTAATCATCAAATTTATATTAATAATAAATATATAATTATTATTTTGAAATAAAAAACAAAAAAACTTTGTCACAGCAAACCTATCACTCCCAATGTGGCCTGATGAATTACAGTGTCACTTGGGGTCTAGTTGTACCCAAGTGATACCACAAATCCTCCAACCCACACCAAGATGGTGTTGGGTTGGAGATGTTCTTAGGTGAACAAAAGAGAGGGATAATTATATGGGTTACTTTTTTTTATTGCATCAATCCTTAGTTTGTCTTTTTATTTGAAGTTTACTTTCTTCTTTTCATTCATACAGTACATGTATTAGTCTACCATATTCTCCTCTATCCAATCTCATTTTTTTGTCCAATCCATTTTGGTTTTTAAAATAATAACTTTCTAGAATTCTCTCCATTATTCCATCTTATTTCTCTTGTTTACCTTTTTCTAAATTCTCTGCTTTCATATCTCGTTTTTATTTCCTACAGTCTCTCTTATTTTCATTCCACTTCTAATCTATTATATTTCCCAGAACATTCTCTTTTTCTCTTTCATTTTTTTCTTCTCATTTCTGTGTCCTCTCTCTTATCCTTTTTTCAGCTTTTCTTTTATTTTTCATTTTTCATATGTGCTTTCTCTTTCATTTCTTTTTTTTAAGTTTGGAAACATAGATCGAAGAAATCTAAGCTTCAAGTATCTGATGAAGAACTATAATTTATTTTTTTCATTTTTTATTTAATTTTTATTTAATTTTTATTTAATTTTTGTTTGTTTTTACATGCAGGTTCCTAATGTTTTAAAAAATGTGAAGATATATGTAAAAATTATTTCTGCTAGTTTTTCAATGATGTCTTTGTAATGTTTTTGTATTTCCATTATTTGTTATTTTGCTTATAATTTCTTTGTTATGAATATATTATTTTTTTCATATGTTTTCATTATTGTTTTAAATTTTTTATTGCTGCAATTTTATTTTTAAAAACATTTCATGCGTGATTTGTGATTCTTAAAATCTCTCTCAATTCAAATTTTCAAATCTAACAAATCTTTACTTTCAGAAACTCACTATCGAAAAAAGCACATAATCAACACAATTATCAATTGCAGAAATAAAAAAAATCCAAACATTACTTTTTTGAAATCAAAGAAAATCGATTCAGAATCATGTTTGAAGAAATCAGATAGTGTGCTTCAACCCAGGTATGAAATCAAGTGATTCATTCTTATTGCTTGTAGTTTTAAGTCAATTTTCTATCAAAATTTTATAATCCCACCATTTTTTGGAATTTTCACAACAGAGATGAAATCTTAAAGTTTTTGTTCTCCAAAGTTCACAAAGGTTCACATTATCAAGTTCACATAAACATATACATGTATTTGATCATACGTTCTAAGGTTCACATACACAAGTTTATATAAACAAAATAATCAATTTGACCACTCATTCTAAGGTTCACGGAGGTTCACATGCACAAGTTCACAAAAAAAACTCAATCACTTCACACTCGTCTTAAGGTCTACAAAGGTTCACATGCTCAAATTAAAAAAAAACTCAATTAAAACAGTCATTTTAAGGTTCATAAAGGTTCATAAAACATATAATCAACTTAATGCATGTTTTAAGGTTCACATGATCAAGTTCACAAAACAAAAAACTCATTTAGAGTACACGTTTTAAGGTTCAAGTAGGTTCACAAAGATCAAGTTCACAAAGAAATTACTCAATCATCACAAAATGTTCTAAAATTCACAGAGGTCACATGATCATGTTCTCAAAAAATACTCAATTTGAGCACACGTTCTAAGGTTCACAGAAGTTCACAAGATCAGGTTCACAAAAAAAAAATACTCAATCACATTTCAAATGTTCTAACAATTTTGCAGATAATCAATGAGAGAAAGTTGCAATGAAAAAACGGATGGATATGCGACATTTAGAAGATTGCAGTTTGAAAAAAGGAAACAGAACTTAAGGTGAATAGTTTCACGTCTTTTTTGGAATATTCGCGTGAAAATAGGAATGATATACTGATATGGCTAAAATTTCAATTTCAAAACTTAAAATGTTATTTTTATAATATGAATTTTAAAAATAGCTATATTTATAATTAACCAAACTCACATGCTATTTTTACAAAAGAAAACTTCAAAATTGACACTGGGGATAATTGCCACTTTCTGTTGGTAGTCAAAGGTCTGTCCACGACTAAATAAGTTAAATGAGACTAACTGACAATATGTTTGTTAAGAGACTTATGACTTAATTCCTTATATTATAAATAGTTAAAATAAGGGAACCCTAATTGAGAGAGTGAATCAATTTCACTTTATTTTCATGTGAGGTTAAAGAGAAAAAGGACAGTTCTTTTCTCTAGGCTCCTTGTTCATCCTTTTATTCAATAGAAAGGGTTGTGAAAACGCACACTTTCAACGCGACAATCGTGCCTGTAGAACAAGGAGACCACAATTATGTCTTTCAAATACAGGCACTATCAACCTATAATTAACCACATATCATAGAATAATCTCTCATGCAATTATAATCATCAATATCAACAAATACCTCAACCTATACTATTTCTAATCATATCATGCCAATCATATATTGTGGAGCTCAAATTTTTAATTTAAATATCCCCAAATTTGCGCCCCATTTAAATAATATAAGACATAAAGATAGAAAAGATAAAATCTCATATATAAATATATCCCGAACTCAGGCCCAAATCCATTTGTCACAAAATACACAAACCAACAGAAGCAAAATATCATATATACATATATGTACAAAACAAAAGCTGAATAAAACACTAGAGCCGGACCTCCTACAGAAATCTCGATATGCCTCTGATCAACAGCTCGCAAGTTCGTGGTAGCTACCTACGATCTGCACCACAATTCAACATTCAAATATGTGAGTATTCACAAATACTCACTAAGTGGAAATCAGAATATTGGATTATTGAAGTGCAGGGGAACAACATGAGATCGTGCTGGATGAACACGAGGACGTGCTCAACAGCTTTCCAAGTTGACACGTCGTGTCAAAACAACACGAGCTATGTTCATATAACACAAACCCAGTTAACACGATCGTGCTACCTTAGAGCACGAGGGCGTGCTCATACACAATCCCAAAATGGCCTAGAAGCACGGGGCGTGCTGGTCAGTACGTGGTCGTTCTGAGCTACTGTTTAAGTACTTTACAGTCTGATTTCATTAAGTTTCTCAGCAAACAAGTTAGACATAGGCATAAACCTATCCAGCATCAAATATATATCAATCACACAGTGTTCAAACTCATCAAACACATATTCATATTTGTTTGTATCACAATATAGTCAAGTACCAAACATACCATCTCATATGAACTCATAACATAATCAACCGCATACATATATAGATAGCAAAAATCCATGCTCATATGAATGCCATAATCTCGTGTATGCAATGAATCTCAAGCACACACATATCCCGGGGCTTACATCCATCGGTGTCTCACCGGCATCGTGAGTCTCACGTGGCATTATGAGTCTCACGTGGCATCAAGCGTCTCACTCGGCATCGTGAATAAATCATGAAATTGTCAGGAATCTCTCAACCGACATGTCAGGAGTCTCTCAACTGACAGTGCGCGTCTCACGCTGTATCATCTGTAGCTCAGTGTCACACAAAACACGCAACACAATGAATGATTATATGCATTCAACATGATACACGATAATCTCAAATGTATGCCCAAATCAAGCAAGTCTCATGCTTAACACATACATGCCAAAGCAAGTCACATGCTACTATAAGTCAACATAATGTCAATCAGACATGAAATCGCACAGAGCATACCAATCGCAATCACAATCAATACTCATATCAACACAAGCTAGAAATCACATCAAGCTAATTATGTTTCACACAAACATAAACATATGAGTATTTTAGTTCTCTTTTAAAGCTTTTAAGCTTTATATCTTTTATCCCTTTTTTCTTTAAGTATAATAATACTTAACTAAGGAAAACATTTAATAAATTACTCAATACTCTAAGTATAAAGGTCATAAGTGGAAACCACTTACCTCGAAATACGTGCACATTTGCACCGCTTAGCACTGCCTCAATTTCTCGGCTCGTAATCGTCTAGCTCCTCCTAAACAAATAATTAAGTCATTTAGTAACTTAATTTCCTTCTTAGAACATCAACTAACTCCTAGCCATGTTCCAACAACAGTCCAGCAACTAATTACTTCAATCCAGCAAGTTTTCAGCAAGCTTACTTAATTACAACTATCCAAGAATAAGTATATAAGCTTACCTTCACACTTGGGATTGATTTAGGACTGATTTCTGCAAGAACCAAATGTTTTTCTTGCTAAAGGATGTTGCTGAACGGAATTTAGGGTTTTTGAATCGACCTTCTTGCTTCCTTCAACTCTGTTTTTAAATGAATCAATCAATCAGTACTATTCTATTCATTTCCAGTACACACGTCTTGGAGCACGGGTCATGCCACTCGTCGTGTCGTGCTTTTCTTAACACGAGTTCCTGTTCTGCTGTGCACGGTATCGTTCTGCAATAAATTCAATACAATGGCGTGCTGATTTTCCAGGATGAGCACGAGGTCATGCTAATCATCCCTATGAGCACGAGGGTGTGCTCATATTCGTGCTATCTGCTGATTTTGAAAATGTTTCCTAAATCAATCCGATTTGATCCGAATAAATGAAGTTTTTATTTTATTTTAAATCCTATAATTTCTAGAACGTTACACGTACCTTCACGAATAGGCTTAAATTTGCTCATATCATTGAATAAGCTGATTGCAGAAGGAATTCTCAAATTTTTACATACCAATCTAGCAAAGCCTGCTTCAATCCATAGAGTGCCTTCTTTAACTTGCATACATAATTTAGGTTCTCCTTGCTTTCAAACCCTTGAGGTTGCTCTATGTATATTTCTCGATCTAATTCTCCATGTAAGAATGCGTTGTTAACATCCAT